>SZWC01001501.1:186507-201341 GCA_023375785.1 Penium margaritaceum
TGCGTGCGTGCGTGCGTGCGTGCGTGCGTGCGTGCGTGCGTGTGTGTGTGTGTGTGTGTGTGTGTGTGTGTGTGCCCGCGTGCATGTGTACTCCCTCGTGCTCGGTAGTGCAACCTTGTGCATAATGCCCCCACTTTCCCTCCCGTCAACTGGCTTGCCGACGACAGAGTCAGATTCTCCCAACACTACTCGCCGGTGTCACCATGACCCAATTTAACAGGCCGGTTGGAGTCATGTGCATGTGCACATGCCCATGCTAATGCTCATGCCCATGGTCATGCCCATGGTTATGCCTTCCTACATTCTCATGCCCATGCACGACATGCCCATCCACATGGCCACACTGACTTGCCATGAGCATCTACATTGCCCATACCCGTGCCCACGCCCAGGCACATGCACATGGCCATGCCCACGATCATGCCAATGCCCTTGCCCATTCACTGTGCCCGGGCCCATACCCATGTCGACATCCATGCTCTCGCCCACACAACCCCCCCACACACACACACACACGCACGCAGGCACACAGGGCAGCATCGGCAAACGGCACACGCACCTTGCCCAGGAGGTATGAGGGCAGCGTCGGCTACGCTTGCCAAGAGAGACACGCACGACACAGCGACAGCAGCGGCAGCGGCGCGCAGCAGCGCCGAGTGGACGTCAACAGTGCGTTCCAACGACACCCGCACGCCGTGCCCTACCGCGCGGACAGGGCGGCTCTGGCGTGCCATGGCTGTGCAGTTGTGGAGGTTGCGCTGCTGCGCCAGACAGCAGCAGGTGGACAGTGGGAGACTGGGAAGGTGGGGGAGCCGGAGCGGGGGAAGGGGGAGGGGGAGAGGGGGAGGGGGATGGGGAGACGTGGCGAAAGGAAAGGGTGGAGAGGAAAAGAGGAGAGACGGCGAGAGGGGGAGAGGGGAAGATGGGAAGATGGGGCGAGGCGGACAGAGGAGCCGGGGAGACGGGGGGGAGGGGGGATGGCAATAGGGTGTGAAGCGGGTAGAGGACAGGGAGGCACACGACATGCAGCAATGGCGCAGCGTGGACACTAACGTGGAGAAAGCTATGGCGGTAACGGCGACGCAAAGGAGATCTTCTTAGCCGGACACTCCAGGAGGCACTTCACATTTAAGGAAAATCCCTGCAGGCGCGCGGCCGCAGGAGAACAGGCCAAATGGATGATTTGCCCCGGTATAATAGGCGATACTCCTCCGTGCTTTCTTCACCACAAACTGCATTGAGCGGAGCGCGGCGGCGCTGTCCACAATTTTCGCAACTTTTTTATACGGATTTATTTCTTCGTTAGCATCCACTTTGAAAGTCCATTACTCTGGCAACCATTTCGACTTGCAACTAATTAATCAACAAAATAACGCGACGGCTTACATGGCCTAAAGCAGTTCGTAGCCTACCAGCTAAATATTCCTATTTCTCCTCTGGGGTGTTGACACAACGCATTTCCGCCTGAAACCCAGACAGTTCCTCGAAATTGTCGAAGAAAAAAACTTTCAAGAAACCCTCCTAGCATTTAGGGATTGTGGGTTTTCTTGAGGTCCACTCGCCTCCAAGGCCCCGCGGGTCTTGCGCATTCCCTCTCAAAAAATGGGTACTTTAGTCTCCAACCCTCTTTTACTCGTGTAAATTTTTTTAAGTCAAAAATGTCAACATATCTTGCAAAAATACTACAAGGGTCAACGGTAGACAGGCCATTTTCCGAAACTACCCTGGCCTCACGCAAAAGAGGCCCTTACTATGCTTCCGACAAGGTCACAAGATAATCTAATGGATGTTATATCCAAGCATTGCAAGCTAGTTCCTCACTTTGTCAATGATAGCATACAGATCTTCATTTCACTCACCAAGTAACAAATGAGATATTTCATGAGCCATGAACATTTCCCAAAATAGTCATGGGTTTGTGTGTATGCCACAAAAACATTTATCAATGATAATGTGAGGTAAATTATGATCTCGTTCATGTAAACTTTTATAATAAAAAATATGTAGAATAGTGCATGCGTCCTTTCAATTCCATTAGGCAGATATGCATGAAAAAATAAGAACTCATTCCTTTTAAAACTCTAACCATCAAACGATAATACACATGAATATTTGAATATAACTATAATTTAAAAATACTCAAAAAAGATGTTATAAATATTAGAACATATCCTTTTCGATGGATAATTTGTTTCAATCTCAAATGACCTTTGATGCTTCAAGATGATAGAAAATTATACACAACAATTCCATTCGAAATTTATTACATGTATTTTTTCTAAAACTAATGTGATTTTTACTCATTATAATGAGCATTAACTGCATGAATTAAAATGTTTTTTAAAACTCAAAACAAATTTATGAATGTTGAAGACGTGAAAATCCATTTCTAATGAAAAAACTTAATCTTACATAGACGATAAAATCATCCCCTAATTAATGGAATGAAATAATAATTAACGCTCTATATTTATTTAATTTATAGCTTGATTATGATGAAAAAATCCTACGTTATCCTCTATATTTTTTAACTCAAATGTATATAAAGTAGACCTAGATTCGGCTTGTTGTTCCTTGTACAAGTTTTTCCTAGTATAATCCTAATCCATTATTAGTCAGAGAGATATTCCAAGTTTACTAAGAAATCCATCAATTGGACACGTCACGTAGGAAATGGCTGCATATCTGAGTTAATTTTTCCTATCATATACAGATTTCAAATAAGTTGTGAGATACACCACACACTTCAATACATTTTTAAACTAGTTCATGAGAAGTAAGTATTATTACACAAGAGCGCCTTAAGCGTGTCCGCCACAATCGGTTGGTCACGACATGCATCATGGGCGATTTATGTGTCAGGGGTCTTAGCCCGTGACCCACGGCTTGAAGGCAAGACTCGCGGAGTGGCGAAGGCAAATCCAATATCCAACTCTAGTTCTTCTAACACCCATCGTCAATTGCAAGTTCATGATCATCCTCACACTTCGGCTTCAGCAAACAGAAGTAGAGCTATAAACCCATTACAGACAAATTGTTTGCAGCTTAAGCTCGACACAATCACCAAATGGGAAAATACAACATCTACAGTGACTAGCCATATGCTTAATGCAAATGTGATCCATTTCGAAACAACAAAACATGTTCTACCAAATGAAATATTTTTATTAAAACGTAACGAAGCCAATGTTGAATGGCAATCTTTTGGAATCCCCTAGCACACACCCCCTAGGAAGCCAAAACCTTAATGAAACCGATAACTCCAGTTTTTTACTCGAGCGCTTCTTAAGTCATCATTTGAAATGAGTTTTGCAGAGCATGGCTCCGATAGATGATGCAAACAATGGTAATGAACAAGACGGTGAAAATTAAGAAAGTCTATATGAGTAGATTGTTTACCCTTGTGACAAAAGTACATGGTCACACTCATTCTCCACCAAGAAATACCTTAGGCACCATCATAGTTTTGAACAAAATTCTTGTGGGTGTGAAAAGTGAAATAACACCTTCAAAAAAACATCACCAGAAGTATAAAGTACATTTTTACCAAAAAAGAGAAAAAATAACATAAATATCAGGAAAAACGCTCTATATCATTTTTTATAGATTAAATAAAATGCTAAAAACAACACTAATAAGCACGATTTTATCAAAGGAAATCAAGATAGAGGCAATGTACACAAAAACCACTTCAAACCAAATCATCGCACCAAAACAAAAACATGATTTGAAAGGGTAAAAGAACGTTAAAATCCGTCATAGGGAAAATAAGCTAATATATAGACGTAAGAATGATCAAAACCCAACCATTTTTGGAAGCTAATCATTAAAGTAGCTATATCCAGCAAGTTAAAAGAATAATGCCATATCCATGTTAATGGTCACGCGCGATCGACAACTCAAGTCACCGATTGGATGAAGCGGAGGCAATAATATGTCACCCATACCGTCGTAAGAATCACAATAGAGGGATGAAACTCTTGTTTTGTAATTAAAGACCACCTTCCACGCATTAATGGTTTTCTATGTTTGCTCGAGGAAAGCACTTGCAAACAAAGAACCCTACTGAAAAATATTTCAAAACGATCTTGTAGAGTTTGAAAGCCAAAACAAATCGCAGATGTTAAAATTTAGTACACATGGCATAAAAGGTTTTTATTCATGCAATTAACCAGTCATTGCATCAACATATGGTATTTATTCTACAAATGAAACGTTATGAAAGTTTTCAAATAATTATATATAAAATGAAACATTATCTCAAAGATAGCTTAGACACATTAATCCCATCATTAAATCATAATTTTTCCATAACATTTTATTTTAATACTATCTTTTTATCTCCTCCCACAAATGTACTCAGAGTGACAAGTTGTATTAAATCAAACCCACTGAAAATAAAAATGAAACATCAAATCCATTTTAAAGAAATCATGTACAAAATTTCCTAAATTCTACGCAAAACAATTTTATTACTTCCGGTCATTATGCACCACGATAAAACCTTTTCTAACTTTTCAAAAACTTTTTGATAGAATTTTTTAAAATAAATTTGAATATTTTTTCAGCCACACAACGTTTGAGCACATCTAATGACTATCTATATGTCACAACCTACACGATTATCCTGCTCATCTTTTGAAAAGTCTATTTTCAATACTTTATGACACTAAAAGCACATTCATGTTTTCACAAGCCCTAAATTTCTTTGTAAGAATTCTTAAAACAAAAATTATAACATAACATAGCAGAAAAAACTTCATTCATTATTAAATAATCACAATATGGCACATAATTATGTTCTCAACTATATATGTTGTTAGAAACGTTTTTATTTTTATTTTATTCCATCATCTTGAAAATATATGACACTTAGATAACCCAATTCCCCTTTCAGTATAATTCTTCTAAGAAAAGATCTCTTCACAACGCCACTACTTATACAAAGGACAAAATATTAAAGGAAATTGTGTGCAAAGGGCAACAAAAAAAATTACCTTATGAAATAAATTTGAATAAATACCTTGCATTCATCATGTATAAGAAATTTTCAAAGGGTAAAGTAGAAAAGAGGAACGAGCCCAGATGATGAAGAAACTAAAATTAAAAATCGTTGTGGAAAAGAAGGATCCCAAACTATGGAATCAACTAACGACACCCCGTTGGCCACGTGATGAAATTGAACTTCATTATGGTTTGGATGACACTAAATAATTCAATACCCTCTTGAAAACCCACCCTTCTAAATGAGCAAACAGTCACCTTCATCACTACTCACTTTAGCGCATAGATGAAAAAGTAAAACGAGAGATTTAACAAATAACATGAATGTTAACCTCTGCTTAAGTATGTAAAACCCTAAAACGTCAAAAACCATCCATTCAAACAACTCACCACAATAATGCAGAAGCTATGGTTTGAACGTGCACATTTTATTTAGGCAAAAAACACCAGTAGGAACATAACAAAATCTCATATGAAGTTGAGATATTTTCAACAGTGATGGATTTTTCTCATAGCTCAAAATTGAAAGCTAGGATGCTTTGAATTTTTGTACGGAGGTGCTTCTTAAATGTCTCTACTTTTGAGGTTATTTATTACATTATATTTCACTTTGAACATTTGATTTTTCATGACATGGCTTTGGTGAGATTTTATTCATTAAAGGGCATCCAAAAAATATACAATGGAACCAAATCAACAAAAACATGATCCCTATTCCATCATCTTATGATAGTGCTTCATCATTTAAGCAAATCAACTAAAGAATAAAGGTCCATAGAACCCAACAAAGATCTGAAGACATGTGTAAGCGAAGTTGTTCCTATATCTTGCGAAGATCAATGATGGTTTTGACACTCAATACAATCTCTCATTACTACATTAGAATTACATGATGGCATTACTAGAAAAACACTATTTACAAAAGAGCATCAATAACAATGACATTTACCCTTATTATACACCTATTTACATAAAAAGGGATTCTAGCATTGGGACTATTGAAAACATCAAGTGATTTATGAAAAAAACAATCCCATGAACCTCACTAATGACAATGCTCAAGTAACGGTAAATTCATATCATCGATAAAAAAATCATCATGCTGGCATTATGAAGTGACAAAGAGCAAATACCTCAACGCTCATGTAGATTTTGTTTTTACAAAATGGGAGAAATACAATGGTTGGAGTTATAGATTCTACACTTTTAAGTAACATGAAATAGGTAGTATTAGGTTTAAATGGGTAGGAAGTGAGAGGAAGATAATCAAAAGAGGGATCAGAGGCAGAATGACAACGTGGTCTTGGCAAAACTATCATTGGAATGTTCATGGAGATCAGATAGCATACTTACAGTTGAAATCTTATGTTAAACACTTGCATACTAGAGGTTTTTTGGGTGATGGCAAAGACTCAAGTGACAGGCGTACTAGTACTCCTAAGTTGTAAACATAAATATATTTCAATGACCATGAGTGAGTCTTATAAAGCTATTGAAAAGACAAAGGAAAGGGAATTTTTTTTTGCAAATGCACATTAAAAACCATTAAACATCTCTCTTTTTAGAAGATGTAACAATCTGTGATACTTAAACTACACCTAACTTGCACCATGACACTCCATGTCTTATATTAGGAATAAAATGAGTGGAGACATATATAACAAAACATGTTTTGGTTTCTTTAGGGTAAACGTCTTTAATGGAGATACTTTTAAGAAGGGTTTTTTACATCTTCCATTGTCTAAAGTAGAGATACTTTACCTCCATTCCTAAACATTGTGTTTCATATTATGTCTGCTTGATGTGTGAAAATTATGTCCATGAATTTTTTTCTCAAGTCTATTTTGCATTTTTCATTACAGCAGAACATTTTGAATGGTCCGTGTAACCACATAATTTTGAATGAAGGACGAAACATAGACCACCACAAATTTCCTCGTGAATAACATTCACATATATACTTTCAAAGGGTACATGTAGAGATTTTTGGAGTGAGAAACAACTACGGTGATGTACTGCTTTAGCATGGCATTGTCAAAACCCCAGTTAAATGCTCCAAACACAATTCATAGGTTTTTCTATGAATGTTTTGTGTGCACTTTGGTAGATAATTTTGTCCATCAAAGGACGAGCTTGTCTCCCGTGCAAAATCCCTCATAGGCTATAAAAAGGAGGTTTGTACAAAAGCATGTCCATGAGGACATCACATGCCTCTTTGAGCAGATGCCTGTGCAATGTTGCACATGCTTGATGGTTAGGTGGGTCCACACCCGATTATGCTTGACGGACTGAGCAGCTTGAGGGTGTCAGGTAGAGACCGGCCTACATCGGCAGTCCAAAGGCACAACTCATTTTGTCTCTCTCATGGCCATGTCGACAGCCTACGTGGAGAGCATTGGTGAGAGCTTCATTGTGACGGTGATTTACAGATCACATTTGTTCATGTGGTAGGATCAATCGAGCACCTACAAAGCCTTTGACAAAGCAGCTTATGAAGAAGCCGCACCATGGAACGTGATGAAGCTTCCTATTAAACGTAGCTTCTTTACGGCTCAAGCTTAAGCCAGTAGAAAAGTTGAAGAGGAAGCTTCCACAAAAAGGATGATTCGATACGAAGGATGTAGGCAGGGTTTTAGAAATCAACAATTCTCTTAAATTTGAAAGGACCGTGAAGATTCAAGCATTTTTGCTACAATGATCAACGACTCTCATTAATCCGTGAGAGGCCACATGATTCAAGAATTCAAGGATTCAAGGCAAAGTGATGTCTTGCACATACAAAGCCATGTGGTCAACTGTGTTGCAAGAACCACGGTTACATTGAAACTTCACTGTGCACCAAACAAAGCTTTTCCGACCACCATCAAGGCAGTCAACTCGCCCGGACCACAGTTATAAATGGGAACAACTTTGGCATACTCACCCATCTTCAGTGGCTACACCATATCTCAAGTCTACTCGCAAGGCTCCACGCCTTGGCACAACATCACCTTTCACCAAGGCACTGCTCGAGATCTCTCCAAGACCCTTGTAAGCCTGGCTCTTCCTATTTGCCTAGTGGAGGTAACTAGTGGAGATCCCTCAAGGACCCCTGTAAGCCTCGCTTTGCTGGCCAGCATGGGTGGAGGTCACTACTCAAGATCCGACTAATACCTCCGTAAGCATAGCTCTGCTTGCCAGCTTGCGTAGAAGATATTTCTCGAGAACCCTCCAAGCCCCTTGTAAGCTTAGCACAACTTGCCAACCTAGGAGGAGGATGACCTGTTTACTGGTGGCTAGTCTACCACATATAGGTGGCTTTTCCAAGACTAGTTAGAATGAACAAGTCAGACCTTGTAAGCCTGGCACTTGTTGCCAGCATAGACAGTAGTGGCAGTGACGTACTAAAAGCCTTCCATCATTGGAGATGATGGCTTGACTGAGACCCTTACTTTGAAGGCCTTGGCGGTCTAGCAAGGCGTTGTGCCCTAGTTTAGGACTAGGAGTTGCGTCAGATTGAAGTGCTGAGTTGTTTGTATAACTGTTGTTCCTTGTAGAAAACTTGTACGTGTAACAACTTTCAACTCGACACTATTGATTTTGCTACTTTCTCAACGAAATGTACCAGGCATGCTTGTTGGATGCAAAAGATCCTACCTTAGTAGGGGACTTCCGTGCTGCATTAGAGCACGTGATGGATTTTCTGTGAAAAGCTCACAAAAATCAATATGATTAACCACAAATATGTAATGTGTGTATGTCCTAATCAAAGATCAGAAGAATACCGTCATCTTACACAGAATTCCGGAGAATACGATTCCCGTACCCGTTGACTTGAAGATTGTTTAGATTCTAGCCATAAATAACATGAAAAGGAATATGTTTATGTTGGAACGCATGTAACCTCTACATGCTGATGTGGAAAATATTAATTGACAAACCCTATTTAAAATGTTTAATGGGGGGCTTTGTATGGTTTGAATGTGGAGTCCAAGACACCCCATGCGTTAAATGGGGACTTTTTTGGTCTTGCTACCATAGGGCCTAACAAGAGCTTGCGAAAAACTTTAACCCTCAAACATTGGATGTAATTCTTGGTAGGGTTTGATTAGCATCTGCGTGTTATTTTAGGGTATTTTGTGCGTGAGAAAAATAATTAGATGAGTGTTTTTGCTTTATCTTGAAAATGGGATTTTTCTTGATTGTGATTGAGCGATGACTTATATGTTTTCCACACATGAACCCCCTAGCTTTATGAATAATTATCTTGTTTACATGGGCTCTGCGCAAAAGATAGGAAAACTTACAAATGACAAATTAAGGGGTTTTGTGTTAGAAAGAAGATGATCATCAATTCATCGGAATTTTTGTGTGGGAGCTAGAATCTTGAGGGGTGTTCACATGCGCAAACTCGCTTCAATCGATGAGCATCGCATGTTGTTGATCAAGCACAATAGTGTCACGGTTAAAGGTTGTTGTCGCGGTCCAGTGGTAGCCAGCTGTTGTGTCGGGAATGATGCGCCCACGAACTGTCCGGGGCGTGCGCACACGGTTTGGGCCAGACCATGGGTGAACCACCTGGCACTTGGTAATTTTTTAGCCCCGGGCATTTTTTAACAGGCCACCAAAAAAATCAAGCATCGTGATTCGAGTGGGAAGTCTGAGTTTTTTGGAGCCGTTGGTTAGGGCAAACGTATTCTTCAAGCGCCGGGTAGGCAGTTTCTGATCCCCCATCGAAAGAGTTATTACGCCCAGTTTCAATTGTGTTCGCTCTTCATACTATGATTTTTTTGCTTCGTAGTCAGGGATACCGTTTCAAGTCGGGGTATATTTTCTGTTTCTGAACTGAAATTTCCTCGGTTTGTTTTCAGGATAAATTCGTCCGAGGTGCCTTGTTCGACACCAATCTTGACGCGGGCTGCCTTCCGTCGGAAGTCGTAGCTAGATGATGCCTTCACCCTTCCTGGTCAGTCGGAGGGGCCTGTCTTGGGAGCGCCGTCCCATTGGATGCCCGCACAAGGGGAAAAACGATCATGTTGAATTCCGTCAAATTTACGCATGGATCGAAACCGACGGATGGACGAATACTCTTCTTTTTGATTTCGACAGCTCTGGTGAAATGGCACAAAAACGTTCCAAATACACCGACGAATCAGGATCTGAGCACATGCATCTTAGACCAATGACAGCGGCCTCGGAGTCCTCACGATCCGTGGGTTGGATGTTCCTCGCTGTTTGGAAAATTTTGGGTACTGTTCGTCCGTGCCTGTGAATTGGATCCTGTTTGTTTGAATCGAAGAAAAATATGGTGTGTGTATGAGAAACTTCGTCAACCTGCTGAGAACTCGAAAAGGTCCCCATCGATTAGGGTCGATGTCTACTCGGTCGCTCGAACAGTACATGCGAGGCTGGTTTCCAACGATGGCAGGTCGTCGCTTATGTGCGGCTTGAAAATAGGCATAAACTAGACATAAAATTCAGTAAAGACAAGAACGATGCCGCGTTCGTGGGGACGAACAGGAGCGGTGCCTAGTTCGAGATCGGTCACCAGCGATGCCAAGTTTTTCGGCGTCGTGCAAAAAAAAACATGGCATCGCTCATGACTTCGCTACAGACAGCTTCGGAGCCTAGGTGCTTGCTTCGGCAGCGATTTCAGGTCAGCGACAGCTCACGTAAATGCAACTGCCTCAGATCACTCGAGCGCACGATGGATCGGGCGAGGACAGGACTTGATCGTGCACTCACACATGAGAATGGCAACGAGGTAAATGCCGGCAATGTCCCGAAACGTTGAAGGTTAATCTCCCATTACCATGTTCGGGGGACAAGAAGTCACAAATACAATGTCTCGGATTTTCCACTCTAATAGTCTTGAAATTGTTACTTAACGTTTTTAATTCGCCTATAATCCTCAAATTGAGATTTCGTAACGGTCTCAGATGTGTAATCCTCAATTTTTGCGATTCTATGAGATAATACATAATTGTAGATATATCAATCATGTTTTTCAAAATAGTAGTTTTTGTCCAAATACATGAACATGGATATGTTCATGTTTGTTTTTGCCCATAAATATGTGAATGTGTTTATATTTATGGAAACAAGACATCTAAGGAAATGTGTATTATGGAAATATATATTATGGATGAAAATGTACATATGGCCTTGATTGTATGGCTATACTTGTATGTAGATGGATATCAATGAAAGACATGGATGAAGGGTAACATTTATATTCTGCAATAATACGTACATATATACGTAGAGATAGATGTACATGTGGATATATATAAAAACATGAATGTAAACATACAAAGATATACGTTTGAGCATGGATGAATACATGGATATTGATATATATGTGGATTCATACATTTATATATGTACATCCATTAATTTACAAATGGATAAATATGTAATGCTATACTTTTAGTTATATCTATATTATTATATACTTTTATATGTATGCCCTATCTTATGTATTTATATTTAAATTCATATCTATAATCAAATGTAAAAACGTATCTATAATTTCGTTCGTATATATGGATACTCATATATCAATTGATTCGCCTACCCATATCTTTTAAATGATGAAATTCTGACATATTTATATCTATATTTCAACCTAAATTTACATATTTGTTTGTTTACATATTTTCATACATGTCTATTTTTACTCGTCATCCATGTCCTTCATTTATTTTCATATATATTTATCTTTTCAAATATGCATCTCAATCCATATCTAAATTTTCATGTGAAATTTATTTGTATTTATCTATTCACATTATTTAACCATAGTGATAAATCTATGCACACCTAGAGATGCACATGCATTCATTTATTATGAAACTATTGTATGTAGTTTGTTATAACATGATTTTCTTCAAAAATTTACTAATGTTCACCTCTAGTACAGATTTGGAATGTCAATTTGAGGATTAGTGGCGGATTAAAAACTTACCCTACGAATTCAGGAGTATAAGGGTAAACAATCTAGCATTTTTTAGTTGTGACCTCCCGTCCCCCGATCAGGGCAATGCGGGATTGATCTTCAACTTTCCGGAACATGTGCGGCATTTACTTCGTTGTCGTTCTCCTTTGTGAGTGCGCGATCAAGTCCTGTCCTCGCTCGATCCATCGTGCGCTCGAGTGATCTGAGGCAGTTGCATTTACGTGAGCTGTTGCTGACCTGAAATCGCTGCCGAAGCAAGCACCTAGGCTCCGAAGTTGTCTGTAGCGTAGTCATGAGCGATGCCATGTTTTTTTTTGCACGACGCCGAAAAACTTGGCATCGCTGGTGACCGATCTCGAACTAGGCACCGCTCCTGTTCGTCCTCACGAACGCGGCATCGTTCTTGTCTTCACTGCATAAAATTCCGAAGTCGACATTTATAATATACTGACAAGCGAAACAGGCACCTACCATCGTCGCGATGTGGACCCGTCACCTCGCGTCTATGCGAGTCGCAAACCAAGCCGTTCGCATATAGTTGCCCTTGTTTTCATCGATGCGCACGTTTTTTCTGCACTGCTCACGGCAGCTCCAGCCACTCGTGAGACCTGAAGGCTTGTGGCGTCTTGTGGCTCCAACGATCTGAGTGCGCCCATGTTGGCCGTCGTGCGGCCCACCACCGACGCCGGTGGATGCTGAAACCGACCGTTGGCTGTCAACGTGAAAGTCACTTCTTCCCTTGCTCTGCGGTGGGAGTGAACCATCCTTGACCATTTTCGCTGCGAGATCCCAGCGGTGACCGGCTGCCGTCACTGTCCCTTGGGCGCAACCTGCGACGCCCACCAAGCGGGCGAAGTTAGCAGCCGCCTGCCGGCATTCACTGGGCCAGATGAGCCTCGCCGACAGAAATAGCGGCCGCCGTGATTCATTTTGTAGTTTGCGATACAAATTGGAGATAATAAATACAAACCCTCATAATGAAGGAGGTCTGAACTCATAGATTTCGCCCTTCAGAAATTTCCGGTTCCACCTCCACACTCGAGACGCGCGGAAGCGGACAACCTAGGGGCTGCCGCCTTCGGCTGCTCTCTGACAGCAGTCGCCGGACAAGAGGTAGGTGCATCAGGAAGATGGGAGTCACCACTTTGGTTTCAGCCTTTCCCTTTTGTGTGAGCCGGTGGACGATGGCTTGTGGCTCTAGAGCTGCCCTCCTTTCTCTTCCTCTCTTCCCTCGCCTGTCGTCCAACACCGGACGCGGCCTTGCTCTCACAAGCGCTAACCGACACCAGCCACTGTACCGCGGCCCGACGCGGCCACTGTCCCGTAGTGGTGCAAAGCGCAACAGCCCACTCATTCGTCCAACAACAGACACTCCCTTCTACCTCTTGCGGTACTTAAGCGCCGCCACTGCCATTCCCTCCAAGGTCACGTCTCAACAGCGCACACGATCTCGGTGGATCTGCTGTTACGCATTGGCGTCCACCTGCCCTACTGAATTCGCACTCGGACCGTCCACCGTCGCCCTATTCGTCCTCCATCAACTGACATACATCTACCGCCACAGCCTCACAAGCACATTGATCTGCTGCTTACGGCGTCCACCGTGCAGGCGGCCTTTGCCTTTTCCTGCCGCCGCACGCACACAGCAGGACCTGCCGCTTCACCCTCCCATCCGGGTGAACTGACCTGCGCCTCTCAGCCATGGCTCGCCAGAAGCACGGCCTTCAGAGAGAGAGGCGCAACGTGGCGGTTTTGATGCCCGAATGCACCGGAGCTACCCAGTCGGTGGTGGCGTGTGCCGTTGCCGCTGCCGTTGCATGTGTGATGCTCTGCGGAACAGCAACCGACGCTGCCCTAATACCCCCCCTGCAAGGTGCGTGTGCCGTTGCCGATGCTGGTCTGTGCGTGTGCGTCTGCGTGTGCATGTGCATGTGCGTGTGCGTGTGCGTGTGCGTCTGCGTGTGCGTGTGCGTGTGCATGTGCGTGTGCGTGTGCGTGTGCGTGTGCGTGTGCGTGTGCGTGTGCGCGTTCTCTCAGCCGATCTCAAGGTCCACGGGAAAGAAGCGTTGCCAGCATGTGGCAGCTGCAGCGGCACCGGCAGCATTGGCAGCGANTGCGTGTGCATGTGCATGTGCGTGTGCGTGTGCGTGTGCGTGTGCGTGTGCGTGTGCGTGTGCGTGTGCGCGTTCTCTCAGCCGATCTCAAGGTCCACGGGAAAGAAGCGTTGCCAGCATGTGGCAGCTGCAGCGGCACCGGCAGCATTGGCAGCGAATCCAACGCTGGCAACGCGGCAGGTGTAGCGGCAGAAACATTGGCCCCGCCATGGCTTCTGGATGCCATGGCTGTGCGTTGCTGCTAGGGGCAGCACCCGTGGAAGTGGCAGCGGCAGCGGCAGCACGGCATGGCGGCGGGCGGCGACGGGGATACCCATCCAAAGGACCGGCCTGGGCATGGTTATGGGCATGGGCATGGTTGTGGGCACGACTATGGGCATGGGCATGGGCATGGGCATGGGCATGGGCATGGGCATGGGCATGGGCATGGGCATGGGCATGTGCATGGGCATGGGCATGGGCATGGGCATGGTTATGGGCGAGGGCATCTCGATGTGTCATGTCGATACCGCATCGACATGACACACTGGGGAAGCTTTTCATGCAGCTGGATACACACTGGGCATGTGCATGAGTGAATGGGCAGCAGCAATAGTGATGGGCGTGTAGCTGCTAGTGCGGCTGAATGGCATGCCTGGCTCATGGTGGTGTCATGGTGGTGTCATGGTGGTGTCATGGTGGTGTCATGGTGGTGTCATGGTGGTGTCATGGTGGTGTCATGGTGGTGTCATGGTGGTGTCATGGTGGTGTCATGGTGGTGTCATGGTGGTGTCATGGTG
>SZWC01001501.1:221066-245577 GCA_023375785.1 Penium margaritaceum
TACGCTCTGGCTCTGAAACCAAGCTAGAAAACCTAGGCAGCAGGTTGGGGCAGCAGCGTTGTTGATGCAGCGTGCGGGCTTCCACGCTCGTTGCTTAAGTCAGCTGCCCCCTCAGTCTGCTGCTCTAGAGTCTAAGTCTGGAAGCTTTGGGTTTGTTACTCAGAAACGCACGAGCCAGAGTTAGCGCCAGAAAGCAGCTGAAAACTGAAAGTAACTAGTCAGGAATGAAGAATGAGCAATAATGGGAGACCCCTCCAAGTTCTAGCTCCCCCCCACTAGTGTAGAAGTTGTTACTCAGCTAACCAGCCAATCAAAAAATAGCTCTGGACCTATTTTCTGGTAGGCAGGGTTTTCTCGGTGAGCCCTGCCAGACGCCCGACAGCCCAAAACTCGGGCGTCGTCCGTTTTGCCTGAAAACTGGACCATACCATAACACCGACGCTGCGAACGCAGTCGCGCGGTCAGAATCAGCTAGAAAAATAGTAGCAAAGAGTTATGGGTGCCCGAACCCGGGCAGTGCCTACGGTGGTCCATGATGCCGAACAGGGCCATGCAGCATGCAACAAGGACCCTAGGCAGAGCATGACGATGCGAACGCGATGGGACGCGCTGGACGCATGCAGACAGCGACTGCGGTGGCAGTGACCGCCGGCAGCACGACCGCGGAGGAGGCCTGCCGATGGAGCTGAGCACATCCCCGGAGAGAGGAGGCTCCAGCGAACTGCGAGTAGACCTCAGCGTGCGTCGGCTCCACCGGATGACACTCCATCAGCGTCGAGTCTCGCCGTCAGTCATCTGCACACCGATGTACACAAGCCGGGAGGACACAACAGAGCACAATGAGAGATGTGAAAACAAACACTGACTAGCACGACGCATCTGAGAAGATGCAAGGAAGCTTCCTAGCAACACTCCCGTTGACCAGGCATCAGTGTCTGATCAGACGGTGACGACAGTCACAAGTCGTGCACGCAACGGCAAGAGTTTGGCTAGGGGACACAAGGCAAAGTGTCTGAATGCTTCAATAGCATTTGCAGAGAGAGATGACAAATGACAGGTCCATGGCATAAATACCTGCCGCGACGCACAGCGGGTGTCGCACGCGGCGGTCCAAGAGCTGTCCTAAAACTAGCCCAAAACCACTGTTTTGGCCATAACTCTGCGCACACATGTCAGAATCCTACGCCGTCTGAACCTAGACGTGCAAGATCACAAGACGGACGCTACGACTGGTCACATGCATGCATCCATCATCAGACGGTGGTCATGCAATGCAAATACATGCAGATCGAACTCATGGCTAGTCCGCCGAAAAGACTCCTACAGGCTGCAGAAAAACAGCAAGGAGTCCCGGCAGTGTCCGGGGCTCTGGAACGGCAGTCGGCCCGCTCCAAGCTGGTAGTCCACCGCCAGTCGTCGCACCGGTGTCACCGGGGCCCGCCTCAGGGATCTACACGACTATGGACACATCCGAGTGGTCACAGTAGACTGTACAAGAACGTCACAAATCACAACACTCCCCCATGACCCGATGGTACGCATGTCCATACACGTGCAGCACTGAGACAAGTACAATAGTGAGTGTAAAACAGATGGAACACGGACACACATCCCACACTCAACCACCCTCAGACATGTAGCGAAGCCCAACAGAACGAATGGCCACCAGGAACTTTCCGCGAGCTAGTGCCTTCGTCAAGAAATCAGCACGCTGCATGTCAGTGCCAACCCACATGACGGAGATCACGTGTCGCTACACCAGATCACACACAAAGTGATGCTCAACCGCAATGTGCTTCGTGCGAGCGTGAAAGACACCGAAGTTCTCTGCAATGGCGAGAGCACTCTGGTTGTCGCAACGAAGCACAATGGCGAATACTGACTGACCAAGCTCAAGAAACAGGCGCTGCAACCATACCGCCTCAGCAGCCCCTGCGCCCAAAGCAACGTACTCTGCCTCTAACGAGCTACGTGCGATGCAACCCTGCTTCCCGCAACGCCAAGACAGAGCGGTACCACCGAGCAAGAACACGTAGCCAGTACGGCTGCGTCCATGTGGGCTCCTGGCCCAATCGCTGTCAGTGTAGCCGTCAAGGACCACCGAACACTGCCGTCGAAAGCAGAGTCCGAGGTACAGCGTGGAGACCACATACCACACCACTCGCACAGCCGCGTGAAGGGCTCTGGCACGTGGAGCCTGCGAGAACTGAGCGAGGAGGTTGACGGCAAAAGCGATGTCAGGACATGTGGTAGTCGCCAAGTACATCAAAGATCCGATGAGACGGAGGTACAAGGTCACGTCCACTGTCTCCCCCAGCTATGTGGGATCATCCACCTTCAGGGCATCCTGCCCATCGGGTGTAAGAGGTGTGGTAGCGGTGGGCACTGCACCAAGGAGATCGCTGAAACGCTCCCCCACGACTCGTGCGTATTGGGCCTGATGCAGCAACAGTGTCCGACGCCTGCAATCTCGCACGATCTCCATACCAAGAAACACCGATGCAGGACCGAGGTCCTTCATCTGTAAGCAGTCTGAACGACAGCCTTGGCCTCCTTCACGGCCTCCAGGGACGGAGACGCGATCAGAAGGTCATCGCATAGACCAGGATGGCGGTGAACCGCTCAGGTGACGGTAGGATGAAGTGAGGGATCTGCCTCGCTCTGTACATATCCCGCACGAGTCAAAGTGCCGGTGATCTCCCGGTTCTAACACCGCGGAGACTGCTTGAGGCCGTACAAGGACTTGCGCAAGCGCCAGACCTTGTCACCGTCCTCAAAGCCTGGTGGCTGAGCCACGTAAATCTCCTCATCCAGAGAGCCATGGAGGAACGCATTGTTCACGTCTATCTGGTGCAGTTCTCAGTCATGCTGAGCCACTACACCGAACAGAGCTCGAGCTGAGGTCATGCGGCCGACAGGGGCAAAAGTGTCAGTGTAATCGACGCCCTCAATCTGAGAGTACCCCTTGACGACCAAGCGGGCCTTGTAGCGTTCNGTGATCTCCCGGTTCCAACACCGCGGAGACTGCTTGAGGCCGTACAAGGACTTGCGCAAGCGCCAGACCTTGTCACCGTCCTCAAAGCCTGGTGGCTGAGCCACGTAAATCTCCTCATCCAGAGAGCCATGGAGGAACGCATTGTTCACGTCCATCTGGTGCAGTTCCCAGTCATGTTGAGCCACTACACCGAATAGAGCTTGAGCTAAGGTCATGCGGCCGACAGGGGCAAAAGTGTTAGTGTAATCGATGTCCTCAATCTGAGAATACCCCTTGACGACCAAGCGGGCCTTGTAGCGTTCCAGTGAACCATCCGACTTCACTTTCTTGCGAAAGACCCACTTGACCTGAATAGCTTTCCTCCCAGGCGGAAGGTCGACAAGCTCGTAGACTCTATGCTCTCGGATAGCGCGAAGCTCATCCTCGCAGGCAGCGCGCCAAGCGTCAGCATCCTGGGATGAGAGAGCTTCCCTCAGGGTGCCCGGGTCGGGCACCATAGAGGGAGAGCTCTGCGTGGCAAGGGCACACGCCTCGGTTCTAGGCCTGACGACCACAAGATCAGCTGCTCCATCACAAGCGATATGGAACTCGCGAGTGACGAGATCGTGCCCTACGGGGTACGCTGGATGTACCTCTGTGAGCTCAGTGCGGAAACTCAGGCCTAGGTCCTTTGTGCCGGGGTCACCACTCGCGATGCTGCGAGAGGGGCGCCTGGGTGCGGGGCCCGACGCTCGCTGAGCTCCGGAATCCAGTGGTCAAAAGCGGCCACCGGGCTCACGGGAGTAACCTGAGCTCGAGGGGCGCACCTCGGGCTCAGGGACAGGCACGACCACAGCTGGTGGGGGCTGAGGCAAGGCAGCCGGTGATGCCATGCGAGGAGATGCGTGTGTGGGGGACACGGGGCTGGGTGTGATAGCAGGAGCAGGCAAGACTGGGCCTGACACAGAGGCAGGAGTGCCAGTAGAAGCAGGTACGGGAGTAGGCGAGACTGGACCAGACACGGCAACAGGATTGCTTGCAGACACAGGTACTGGCGCAGAAGTAGGCGCCGGAACAGAAGCAGGGGCACCTGTGGGGTGTGAAACAGGCTGTATGGGCGAGGTCTTTGGACCGACAGTGATGATCGCCGGGTCATCAAGGGCCGGAGACCGAGAGGTGAAGGGGGCTCGAACGGAGACATCAGCCTGGTTAGAGGTGCTCGCTGGCGTAGAAGTCTCCCCCGTCCGCCGAGAACCCTCACAGGTAGGAACATGCGTGGCAGAGAGTGCCGTGATCGAAGTAAGGTCACGGTAGGTGAGAGACTCGAAAAAGAGCGCATCGCGTGACTCAATAATGCGAGGACGAGTGGGGTCCCAGAAGCGCCAAGCCTTCGACCGTGGGGAAATGCCGACGAAAGCACACAAGCGGCCCCGAAGTGAGACCTTGGACCCCTGCTGGTCCTCGGTGTACCACACGGAGGCCAGGATCCCCAGACGCGAGCGAGACGAAGGTCAGCACGGTGGCCACACCAGAGCTCATACGGTGTAATATGGTACGGAAGCGGACCGTGCGGGAGGCGGTTCCAGACCCAAGTCATGTAGGCAAAACCCTCAAAGACAAAGGACTCAGGGAGACCGCACTCATACCGCATAGCGCCTACCGCATCCTCCATGGTGCGGTTCCAACTCTCGGAAACAACGTTCTGCTGAGGGGTGGCAGGAGCGAAGACTTGGTGAAAAATCTCGTGCACAGCAAAGAGTCCGTCCATCTCGCCAAGGAACTCACCGCCGTGATCCGAGCGAAAAGTATGTAGCGTGTGACGCGACTGACGCTCAGCCATCACTAGCCAGAGTCGAACCGCAAGGGCGGCGTCGCTCTTCTGACGCAGGTTGTAGACCCACCGCATCCAGGTGAAGTCATCAGTCAGACTCAGAACATACCGGCCCCGATCAGATAGAGACTCGACCGGAAGAGGACCGAGAAGGTCTGAGTGAACTAACTCGAGAGGCCGAAGCGCTCGAGAACGAGAGTCAGGGTAGGTGCATCGGTGCATCTTCCCCTGAGCGCAAAAAAGGCAGTCGGTCTTGGGTGGCTTCTTGAAAGAAGCCGCGTCAAGACCGAAAGCTGGCTATGTCCGAATGAGCTTCGACACAGTATCGGAACCCACGTGACACAGACGGCGATGAAGCAACCGCTGGTGTTCCAGAGACAGAACACCAGTGACAAAGACCCGACCGGAGGAGGAAGGAGAGCAAGGGGAGGAGGTCCAAGAGACGCGATACAGATCATCTACAACTGAGGCATGAAGGACAACACAGCGAGTGTCAGTAGCACTCACAGTCACAAAGTCTGCGGTATGCTCCACAGAGAGACCCATCAGTGTGCAGGCACGCACAGAAAGCAGGCTGAGCTCAAGATCAGGCACAAACAACATGTCGGAAAGGTACAAGGGGCCAGACGGACCATCGAAACATACAACCCCAACACCATGGACGGGCAAGGACTGACCAGAGCCTGTACGGACGGAACGGACAGACGTGACAGGACCGAGAACAACAAAATCACTACGACGACACGTCATGTGATGAGTGGCACCAGAATCGATGATCCAAGTGCCACCGGAGTCACANNNAAACATACAACCCCAACACCATGGACTGGCAAGGACTGACCAGAGCCTGTACGGACGGAACGGACAGACGTGACAGGACCGAGAACAACAAAATCACTACGACGACACGTCATGTGATGAGTGGCACCAGAATCGATGATCCAAGTGCCACCGGAGTCACGACTGGTGGACGTCACTGTACAACGGGCAATGGAACACTCAGCATCTGAGGGACGCTGAGCCGTCAGTTGGGAGGAACGACGCAGGGCACAAAGATGAGACTCATGAACCCAGTCGGTACAATCAGGCCCATCATCATCAAATGCTGACTGTGCTTCCCCACACGCGTCATCACGAGCCACAAGAACGGACGGACAGACAGTCTGTGAAGATGTCAGTGTACTCAAGGCGAACTCCGAGCATCATCGTACGGAGCGCCCACAGCTGTGTGCCTCCTGAGGTCCCAAGGCGCGTGTAGATGTGCATGGCGCGACGCCAGTAATCGGTTGCAGGCTCTGTAGGCCCCTGACGGAGAGAGTGGAAGGTAAGAATGTGTGTTGCACGAGTGGCGTGCGTCTCTGCGGCCTGCAGGGATAAGGCCAGATCCCAACCTCCGCGTGGGTCGGTTGCCTGTGCCAGCCTCGCCAAGGAAGGGGCGGAAATCGACGACGGTCTCGCGTGGCATGGCATAGAGGAGTCCGCGCATCGCCTTGGCTGCTATAAACACCTGTGCTAGGTCTGTAGACTGATACAGGCTGTGGTAGCATGGCCACACGCCCTCTGAAGTAGCCCAAACCTGAAAGAGGATCTCCCAATAGTCAAAGCCGTCCTCACTAATGTACATTGGAGGTGGTGTCTCAAAATCCTTGGGTTGCCGCTCCGTGGGGAGAGCAACCGCAGGCCGAGGAGGACGAGGGACGAGGAAGACTCCTGGAAGGGGATAGTCACCGGGATAGTCGGGTGACAATCATGGCGGAGGAAACCGAGGAGATCTGGTGCCCATCTGCAGCTGACGGATGCGCTCCTGAAGAACTCGAATCTCATGATCCGGGGAGTCGCCTGTCATGCCTGGCATGAATGGATCATCATCCAGGAGGTCAGGAAGGTGGTGGGTCAGGTCTAGCTCCTGTCACGGGTGCCTGAGCCAACTGTTGTGTAGAGACCGCGACGTCGGCAGCTCCCTCGGAAACCTGACATGGGACTGTGGACGGGGCACGCAAAAGCTCAGTCAGCGTGCGGATGGCATCAGTCTGCTCCCGCTATAGGCGACGCATCTCATCCTGTTGGCTCCGCAGGTCCTCAATTTCCTGCGAGCGTGGGCTCAGGACCCCAGAAGAAGAGGAGGAGGGATCACCTGTCCCCTTCCCCTTGTTTTCAGACGAGTCCATATCGCCTCTTAGTATGGGTCAACAGGTAAGGTTTGTCGGATTACAAAAACGTCAGCGTTTTTTGAGGCGTTGAAACGCTGGCAATTTTTTACTGTCCGGCCAAAAATTTGGCTAAGTATGGTGCTGACGTCAGCAGGTGGTTGCTGACCTGAGCACAACCTGATGATGTCAGCAAGCAAAAACGCTGACGTCAGCTCGACTCCCCCTCCTTTTCTTTCCTCTCTCGCGGTTCTGCGCGAGCGTGCAGCCGCTCCACGGCGGTTGCGCGGAAGCTGCTTGGAGGCTGCGTAGTAGCTTCCGCTCAGCTGCTACTGCAGCTGTGCTGTCAGCTGCAGAAGCAGCTGTGTGGCTGCGTGTGCAGCAGTGGCAGTAGTGGCTTCGCAATGCCGCTGCTGCTGCTGCGCGCTACGGCTGTTGCTCGCTACTGCCGCCGCGCGCTGCTGTTGCTGCCACCGTTGCGCTGCTCTTGTTGCACCCACTGCTGCTCTACTGCTGCCGCCGCGGCTGCCGCTGCTACTACTGTGCTGCTGTTGTCACCACTGCTGTTGCTCTGCTGCTGGCGCCGCTGCTGCCGTTGCGCTACTGTTGCCGCGGCCACCGCTGCGGCTGCGGACGGCGGCTGCACTCGCTGCAGCCGCCGCACGCTGCTGTAGCTGCTGCTGCTGCTGCTGCTCTGCTGCTGTGCTGCTCCTGGCACGGTGGCAACGCCGCTGCTACGGTCTCACGTGAAGGGTGTGGGCTGCGTCGACAGCGACCGGCTGTCTTCGACAGGCCCCAATGGATCTGCTGTAGCGGTGACTCTCACTGTTGCTGCTCTGCTGCGTCTCTGTTGCGTAGCTCAGTGAGAACTGTCTCACTGCTCTGATACCATGAGATGATGCAAGGAAGCTTCCTAGCAACACTCCCGTTGACCAGGCGTCAGTGCCTGATCGGACGGTGACGACAGTCACAAGTCGTGCACGCAACGGCAAGAGTTTGGCTAAGGGACACAAGGCAAAGTGTCTGAATGCTTCAATAGCATTTGCATAGAGAGATGACAAATGACTGGTCCATGGCATAAATACTTGCTGCGGCGCAAAGCGGGTGTCACACGCGGCAGTCCAAGAGCTGTCCTAAAACCGGCCCAAAACCATTGTTTTGGCCATAACTCTACGCACACATGTCAGAATCCTATGCCGTCTGAACCTAGACGTGCAGGATCACAAGACAGACACTACAACTGGTCACATGCATGCATCCATCATCAGACGGTGGTCATGCAATGCAAAAACATGCAAATCGGGATCATGGCCAGTCCGCCGAAAAGACTCCTGCAGGCTGCAGAAAAACAACAGAGAGTCCCGGCAGTGTCCGGGGCTCTGGAACGGTATTCGGCCCGCTCCAAGCTGGTAGTCCGCCGCCAGTCGTCGTAGCGGTGTCAGCGGGGCCCGCCTCAGGGATCTGCACGAGTATGGACACGGCCGAGTGGTCACAGTAGGCTGTACAAAAACGTCACAAATCACAACAGCATCAAGGCGTCTGGCTACAAGCGATGTGCACAGAGAGATAACAACTGAGGCCTAGACAACCTAAATAGTGTCTCTGACCTAGTGGGTGCACACACACGTGGCGCACATGGGCGCACAACTTCTAGCAGGACAAAACAGTGACAAAAACACAATTTTCAGCATAACTCCCTACAGACACGTCAAAACGACGAGCCTTCTGAACCAGAACGGCCGCATCGACAAGAGCTACGTCCTGATAGGTTGCACGCCTGTGTGCTGTCCCACAGCACGAATCTAAATAAGGAGAAATTCTTCCAGGCGCCCGTCCGGCCGCCGGTCTTCTGCCACCGTAGCCATGTCAGGGATCGACACGTGAATGGACATAATCTGAAGGGTCACCGTAAGCCGTGTACGACACACACAACAACACTCCCCCATGACCGGAGGGCGATACACGTCCATGCACATGTAGACACTAACATTGTACAAGGCATGAAAGACACAAACGTTGCATGCAGCAAGCACAGCACACGCAAGGTGGCACATGAGGAGTCAACCTGCAACAGGAATGGGGCAGAGTCCCACGGAACGAGTGGTCGCATGAAAATTCGAACGACCCAGAGCCTAGGTCAGAAAATCCATGCACTGCATGTCAGTGCCAACGTGGATGACTCGGATCTCACCATGGTCAACTAGGTCACGCACAAAGTGATGCTCGACATTGATGTGCTTTGTGCGTGCATGAAACACACTTGAGTTCTTGGCGATTGCCTAAACCCTAAGCAGAAAACAAGGCAGCAAGTTGGGGCAGCAGCGTTGTTGATGCAACGTGTGGACTTCTACGCTCGTTGCTTAAGTCTGCTGCCCCCTCAGTCTGTCGGTCTAGAGACTAAGTCTAGAAGCTCTGGGTTTGTTACTCAGACATGCGTTCGCCATTGTTAGTGCCAGAAAGCAACTGAAAACTGAAAGTGACTGATTAGAAATGAAGAATAAACAACAATGGGAGAACCCTCCAAGTTCTAGCCCCCCCCACTAGTGTACAACTTGCTACTCAGCTAACCAGCCAATCAGAAAATAGTCCTAGACCTATTTTCTGGCAGGCACGGTTTTCTTGGTGAGCCCTGCCAGACGCCCGACAACCCAAAACCCGGGCGTCGTCCATTTTACCTGAAAACTGGACCATACCATAATGCCGACGCTGTGAACGCGTTCGTGCGATCATAAGCTAGAAAAATAACACCAAATAGTTATGGCTGCACAAACCCAGGCAGCGCCTACGACGGCAAACAGTGCCACGCAGCAAGAGACATGGACCCTAGGCAGAGCATGGTGCTACAGACGCAATGGCACAGTCAGAAGCAGCGCTGGGTCCATGTAGACAGCATCTGCGATGCCAGTGACCGCCGGCGGCTCGACCGCCGAGGAGGCCTGCCGATGGAGCTGAGCACGTCGCCGGAGGGAGGAGGCTCCAGCGAACTACGAGTAGGCCTCAGCGTCCGTCGGCTCCAGCGGACGACACTCCAGCAGGGTCAAGTCTCGCCGTCAGTCATCTGCACGTCGATGTACACAAGCTGGGAGGACACAACAGAGCACAATGACAGATGCGCAAAAACCAACATCAACCTGCAACAGGAATGGGACAGAGTCCCACGGAACGAGTGGTCGCATGAACATTCGAACGACCCAGAGCCTTAGTTAGAAAGTCCACGTGTTGCATGTCAGTGCCCACATGGATGACTCGGATCTCACCACGGTCAACCAGGTCACACACAAAGTGGTGCTCGACATTGATGTGCTTTGTGCGTGCATGAAACACACCTGAGTTCTTGGCGATTGCTTCCGCACTCATGTTGTCACACTCAAGGACCACGGGAGGAATGTACTGACGTAGTTCACGTAGCAGACGGACAAGGCAGACACGCTCTGCTGCGCCGGCGTCCAAAGCAACAAACTCTGCCTCTGCAGTGCTACGTGCAATGCAGCCGTGCTTCCCACTGCGTCAGGATACCGCGGTGCCTCCAATGAGAAAGATGTAGCCGGTGCGGCTCTTGCCATCTGGACTCCACGCCAAGTCACTGTCTGTGTACCCCTTAAGCACAACGGATACCTGCTCGCGGAAGCACCGGCCGAAGCGTGCGGTGGACAGGATGTAGCGCACACACCGGACAGCTGCCTCCAGTGTTCGTTGGCGTAGAGCCTGGGAGAACTGGGCGAGCAGGTTGACAGTGAAGGCAATGTCGGGCCGTGGCGTGGTGGCCAAGTACATGAGCGAGCAGATGACTCGCAGGTACACGGTCACGTCGACTGGCTCCCCCAGGTTGGCTGGATCATCCACCTTCAGGGAGGCGTGCCCTTCAGGGCGGCCTGCCCTTCAGAGGTCATGGGCGTGGAGGCCGTGCGAACGGCAGCGAGGAGATCAGCAAAGCGCTCCCCCACAGCCTTTGGGTAGCGTGCCTTATGGACGCGGAGTGTGCGGCAGACATGGTCGCGTACGATCTCCATCCCTAGAAAGACAGAGGCCTCGCCAAGGTCCTTCATCTTGTAGGCTGAGGAGAGAATGGCCTTGGCAGCGTTCACTACTCCCAGCTCGGGCGAGGCGATCAGAGGATCATCCACATAGACGAGGATAGCATCACTTTGAACGTACCCAGCGCGTCTGAGCGTGCTGGTGATCTCCTGATTCCAGCAGCGAGGTGACTGCTTCAGGCTGTACAAGGCCTTCTGCAACCGGTACACACAACCGGTGCCATCCTCAATGCAGGGTGGCTGGACCATGTAAATCTCCTCCTCAAGGTCCCCATTCAGAAACGTGTTGTTGACATCCATCTGATTGAGCTCCCAGTCGTACTAGGCCATCTGGCTCAGCAGCATGAGCGTGGTCGTCATCCTTCCAACAGGGGCAAAGGTCTCGGTGTAGTCCACACCAGGGACCTGGGAGAAGCCTTTTCCTGTCAGGCGGGCTTTGTAGCTCTCCGCAGTGTTGTCTGGTTTGAGCTTCTTGCGTAGAACCCACTTGGCCTTCATGGCCTTGCGGTTCTTCGGCAAGTCCACCAACTCAAAGACGTCGTGCTCTCGGATGGCATCGAGCTCAGCCCGGCAGGCAGCTCGCCACTGCTCAGCGTCGGGGGTTGACAAGGCCTCAGGCAGACTAGTGGGATCCGGAGACAACGGTGGTGCACTGCGTGTGGCCAGGGCATACGCCACAGAGGGAGGATCGACCGTCACCATGAACTCAGCGGCGTCACGAGCGAGACCGCGCTCATGAGCAAGTAGTGCCATGCCACTGGCACAGCCAGGGTGAACCTCCGTGAGGTCGCGAGCACTCAGGCCGAGGACCTTCGTGCCAGGGTCACCGCTGACGACGTTGCGCTTAAGGCGAAGGCGGAGGCGTCCGTAGGGTCCCTGTGTGTAGGGGTCGGACAGGGCAGGAGCAGGGGCTGCTGCTGACCCTAATGCAGGGGTGGACTGCACGGCAGGCGCGTCAGTAGAGGATGGCGTGGCCTCAGTGGCCGGGTACAGATCCACGGCAGACGTAGGCGCATCAGCGACCAGAGGTAGGGACGGCTCAAAGCCAGACACGGACGCGAACACAGGATCAGGCAGGGCCTCAGATGCTGACTCGGACTGAGGATCGAGTATGGCCTCAGACGCGGATGCGGACTCAGACGCAGACTCGGACACAGGCGAGAGCGCAAAGTCAGGGGCGGGAGAGCGAGCCGCATATGGGACGGGGCTGGAGGTGCCAACGGTCGCAAACTCTGGAGAGCACCCCTAGGGTGTCGGCGACGGAGTGATCGCACTGGCCGGGATCACTGAGCCAACCGTGATAGGCACCTTCCCCACACGACGTGGCCCGGCACACCCCAGGGTATGGGCAGCGCGAAGAGCGTGGATGCGAGCAAGGTCGCGGAACGCAAGATGCTCGAAGAAGAGAGCGTTGCGTGACTCTATGATGTGACGTCTGTCAGGAACCCAAAAACGCCAGGCATTCGACCGCGGGGCCACGCCGACAAAGGCGCAGATGCGACCCCGCGGAGAAAGCTTCCTCCCTTGCTACTCCGGTGTAAACCACAGACAGCAAGGGAGCCCCAGACACGGGCCAAGCGCAGATCGGCGCGACGGCCGTACCACAACTCGTAGGGCGTGCGATGACCTGGGAGAGGGCCGTGTGAAATGGGATTCCAAACCCAAGTCATGTACGTCATGCCCTCAAAGGCGAAGGCCTCAGGCATGGCGCTGTCGGCGCGCATGACGTAGACCGCGTCCTCCATGGTGCGGTTCCAGTGCTCCGAGACACCGTTCTACTGAAGGGTGGCGGGAGCGGAGAGGTTCTGGAAGACACCAAGCTCGGTGAAGGAGCGTGCCATGTCCTCGAGGTACTCGCCTCTGCGGTCAGAGCGAAAGGTCTAAAGCGAGCAGTGGGACTGGTGTTCGGCCATGACCAGCCAAAGGCGGACAGTGATGGCGGCGTCGCTCTTCTGATGCAGACTCTAGACCGAGCACATGCGCATGAAGTCATAAGTCAACGTCAGGATGTAGAGGCCGCGGTCCTCCTGAAACTCGACGGGGAGCGGACCCATGAGGTCGGAGTGGACAAGCTCCAAGGGTCGACGGGCCCTGGAGACATACTCAGGATAGGTGGACCGGTGCATTTTGCCTTCAGCATAGGACAGGCAGTCGGTCGTGGGCGGCGCCTCGAAGGACGCCGCATCAAGACCGACAGCACGCTAGGTTTGGATCAGCCTGTCGATAGTCCCCAGGTGTACATGACAGAGGCGTCGATGCAGGAGACGATAGTGCTCAAGGGACAGAGTCCCAGTGACGAAGACACGAGTAGTGGGAGAAGGAGGCAAGGGGGGCACTTGCAGAGGACCCAGAGATGTGATAGAGATCATCGACGACTGTCCAACTGAGGACGGTCTCCTTGGTGTCGTGCACAAAGATGCGAGCATCGATAGTTGTGTGCGTGACACCCAGGCTCATCTTGGTGCAAGCACAAACAGACAGCAGGTTGAGTTCCGGATCAGGGACAAAGAGGACGTCGGAGATGTATACGGGACCAGCTGGCCCGGTGAACTGCATAACCCCAACACCCTGGACATGGACCTCATAGCCAACTGCAATGCGGACAAAGCGAACAACACCAACGGGATGCAACACGACGAAGGCGTCACAACGACACGTCATGTAATGGGTGGCACCAGAGTCAACGACCCAGGTGGCATCCGTGACACGCGTACAAGGGGCAATGTGGCACTCGGCGACTGAACAGGGCAAGGTTGCAGGGCGCTCGAGGGGCGACACGGCAAAGCGAGCAGCGGAGTCCACATGAGACGCATACAGCCAAGACGCATCATCAGGTCCGTCACGCGCACACGACTGAATGTGGGAACCACCAAAGGCATCATCATGCAATGAGACGGACAGTCCACAGGCTGTAGAACCCCCCGACTCAGTCAACTCACTCGCACCTCCCAGAGATGAGCGCAAGGTGAGAAGCTGGTGCAGCTCGGCGATCGTCCTGTCCCGGTCGGCGAGCGCCTGGTCACGAGGGTCAACTCAGGAGTCTGTTGTGGCGGCGGGCTGCTCTGGGACGGATGCGGTAGTGGCGGCCGAGCGGGCGGTCGCGCCGGACGTCTTGCGCGCGTGCGCCTTGTGCGCTTGCTGCAAGCCGCGCCTGATCTTTGCCCAGTCCAATGGGCGGCCTGTCAGGCGAGTGCAGTCGGGGTAGCGATGGTCACCCTCGCAGTTGAAACACACAAGCCGGCAGGCAGTCGTGCTCTCGGAGCCGCTGCTGCCACCATTGTTGTTGCTGCTGCTGCAGCCGCTGCTGTTGCTGCTGCTGCCACCGCTACTTCTTCGGCTGACGCTGCTGGTTTCACCGTTGGAGCCACCGGCTGATGATCTACGGCCCTTCTTCCCCTGAGCTGGTGCCGTTGTCGCTATAGGCGGTGGGGAGGAGGACGCGACGGCAACTGCAGCTAAAGCGGTGCTACGGCGAGCGCGGTTCGTCGCGTCCATGCCGGCGACCTCCAGGAAGTGGAGTGTGGCCCAGCGCAGCAGGGTCCATTCGTTCCCCATATCGCGCAGCAGGGTTTATTCGAAGTTGCTGAAGACGCGCGCGTAGTCAGGATGGATACTGTAGAGGGTGATATGGAGGGCAGGGTATTGCGCAAGGGCGTCGTCTCCCAACTCCTCGTGTAGCTGGATCGCCCGGTGCCAGTAGTCGTCTGCGGACTCCTGAGCAGTCTGGCAGAGGGAGTTGAAGTCGGTGAGGCGATGGGATGTCAAGGCCAAGGTGGCGCCCTCGAAAAGGATGACAACCAGTGCCCACGCCGCGCAAGGTTCAGCTCGTGAGCCGGTCAGTGGGTCGCCAGGGAAACGACTGAAGTCCTTGGTGAAGTCCGGGGCGGCCTTCATGAGGCCGGAGGCGGCGCGAACCGGCATCTGTGTCTGGGCGGGGTTAGACGCCTGGTATGGGGTGAGGTAGTAGGCGAGGACCTCCTCGCTCATGGCCCACATGCGAAAGCGTGACTCGCAGGACTTGTAGTCGTTCCCAGTCCGGAAGACGGCCGGGTCCGACTCAAACCACTTGGGTGGCTTGACCGTCAGCAGCACGACGGCCGGAGCCACAGCGGGACCGGGCACAGAGGAAGCAACCCCCTTGCCCAGGCGGGCCCGCAAAGCCTGCTCCTCAAAGCTCAGAGGACGGCGAGATGAACTCAGGCTGGCGTCGGTGCTGGAGCTCGTACCGTGGAGGGCGGCATTTGCCTCACGCACTCTGCGGCGTGCCTCTAGGCGGAGGAGGCGTGCTCGTAGCAACTCCTCACCCTCATCTCCAGAGTTGGAGAGGGTCTCTGCTGTCGCATGAGCATGATCGCCACGGGCGAGATGGTCCTCGCTCGGGTCTGCGGACTGATGCTGCTACTGCTGCTACTACTGGGGCAATAAGCCCCTGACCAGGACCTGTAGGTCAGCGACCTGCCTCGTCAAGGTCAGGCGGCTCTCCGCCTACAGGTCCGCTAGTGCGCGTACCTGGCGTGCCAAGGTCGTCGGGCTGGGCGGCCGCTGTTGTTGCTGCAGTCGCAGCTGATGTTGCGGCTGTTGCTGCTGCTACTACAACTGTTGCTGTTGCGGTTGCTAATGCTGCTGTTGCTGCTGCTGCGGCTGCTGCCGTTGTGGTGATGTTGGCGACGGCCTACGCTAGCCGCTAATGCAGCTCACCTCGGCAGCTGCGTCGGCGGAGGTGCTAGCGGGGGTGTGCTTCGGCATGTTAGCGGCGCTAGCGGCGACGGCCGGCGGCCACCCTGGCCGTCGGTGTCGATGGCGGCGCTGCGGTGCTGCCAACAGTGCTGTCGGCGGTGCTTCCGGCGGTGCTGCCGGTGTCGCTGCCGGCGGTGCTGCCGGTGATGGGGCCAACGGTGCTACCTGCGATGCCGCCGGTGGTGCTGCCGACTGTTAGCCGCAGTCGCCGCCGCTAGCGGCGATGTTGGCAGTGGTGCCTGCCGCGCTAGTGGCGGTGCTGCTGGCAGCGGTGGCCGGCGTGGGCGGCGGCGTTGACGGCAGTGTCTGCCGCGGCTGTGGCCACCGCTGCCGGCGGTGCTGCTGGCGGCGGTGTCGCCGTCGGTGGAGGTTCTCGCGGCGGCCGCGGCTGTCGATGGTGGCCGCGGCAGTCGATGGTGGGGATGCCGGCGGCGGCCGCTGCTGCCGCAGGCGGGGGCGCTGGCGGCGGCGGCTGTCGCTGCTGGCGGTGGAGAGGGCCGACGGCGGCGAGGGCGGTGGCACAGCGTGGTGGCGGCGCCACTGACGCTGCCACAGTGACTGCTGTTGCTGCTGCTGCTGACTCTGCAGTGGCGGTGCAACGCTCACGGCGTGCGGAAGCGTCCCAGGAGCGCCAGCGGCGGCGGTGACTCTCCTTGTTACTGTTGGAGCTGCGTCTCTGTTGCGTAGCTAGTGAGGGATGTCTCGCTGTTCTGGTACCATGAAGGAATGCATGCAAGCATGGGCCAGCCAGGAGGGGCAGAAATCGACTGCAAGGGTCTGACTAACACAACGCATCAACGCGTCTGGCTGCAAGCAATGTGCAGAGAGAGTTAACAACTGAGGCCTAGACAACCTAAATAGTGTCTCTGACCTAGTGGGTGCACACACACGCGGCGCACATGGGCGCACAATTTCTAGCAGGACAAAACAATGACAAAAACACAGTTTTGGGCATAACTACCTGCAGACACGTCAAAACGACAAGTCGTCTGAACCAGAACGGCCGCATCGACAAGAGCTACGTCCTGATAGGCTGCACGCCTATGTGATGTCCCACAGCACGAATCTAAATAAGGTCTTCTGGGCGCCCGTCCGGCCGCCGGTCTTCTGCCACTGTAGCCATGTCAGGGATCTGCACGTGAATGGACATGAGCCGAAAGGTCACCATAAGCCGTGTACGACACACACAACACTGACAGGTACTGTCCGATGGACCAATCATTTGTTAGGTTCACTCCTTCAGAGGTCCCTTTGAATGAGTGTAGTGCAGCAAAATGACAGCCATGATGGCAATTGGGGTTAACTGTGGCACACACAGACCATGATGCTCGATGTAATCATTACATTGTAACGTGACTTCCTGGTGATTCGAGCACCTTGAGCACAGTTTGTTGACAAGCATCATGACGCGGGTTGGTCGAAAACCCATTCAGATCCCGAGACTTGAACTCCTCATTTCAGTCAGGCATACCGAGAACCGGCGCACCCAGGATCAACGTCGTCATGTTCTAGCCATCTACATCCAATGTTGGCAACACGCCATTCACATTCTTCATTGAGGTGTGAAGCCAGGCCGTACACAGAGCTTCTCCACATCCAACAGCAACTCAAACTCCGTAACATGGAAATGCTTAGAGCCACATGCGCTAGATGCATCAGCACGGAACAGGCTTAGTGGGCACCAATGATCCTTCCATGCAACTCTCTGAGACCATGCCGTTGCCTTCCACATGTCTTCAGCTGACCAAGCACACAGCGGCACGGCATTGCTCATGCTAGTCATGCACTGCCCATGGCGAGAGCCAGGGCATGGGACGGAGATGACACTCACACCACAGTCACACAAACGCACTTGCATGCCGTGCATGTGCACTCTCGACACGCGCTCATGTGCCAGCGGGGTGTGGACAGACTTGGCTGCGGTGCCAGCATCAGCACGGCCTGGGCAGCCACCATCGGATCGGTGCATCCTCAAGCGTGCCACAAACACAAACACAACCACAACCACACATAGACCAATTGCCAAAAAGGGACTTCTTCAACCTGCCATGCACAGAGGACTCCCCCTCTACCCTGAGTCATGCTTGCTCCACCTCCTCCAGTTCGCTTCTTCTTTGCCACAAAGGGGCCGGAGAGGCCTCTCGCCAACATCTGTACACTGCGGAGGTGCAACGGAGCCAGCGTGGTGTGTGGGATGAAGTGAGGTGCAATGGTGTGTGGGATGAAGTGCAGTGCAGTGGTGTGTGGGATGAAGTGCGGTGCAGTGGTGTGTGGGATGAAGTGCAGTGCAGTGGTGTGTGGGATGAAGTGCAGTGCAGTGGTGTGTGGGATGAAGTGCGGTGCAGTTGTGTGTGGGATGAAGTGCGGTGCAGTGGTGTGTGGGATGAAGTGCGGGGCAGTGGGGTTGCTGTAGCACATCAAGAGTGCAAGGGGAGGTTTGAGGAGACCATTCGAAGCAGTGACTGAGGCAGGTGGCTGACACTGGGTTGAGCGACCGAGGTTGCATGGGTGGCTGACATTGGGTTGAGCGACCGAGGTTGCATGGGTGGCTGACATTGGGTTGAGCGACCGAGGTTGCATGGGTGGCTGACATTGGGTTGAGCGACTGAGGTTGCATGGGTGGCCTTGAGGGTTTAAGATGTGGAGAGAGGAAGGGAAGGCGGGAGGGAGTGAGGGGTGAGGGGGGGAGTAAGACAACATGAAAGGGAGAGGAGGCAGGGAGAGAGAGGAGGGGAGAGGATGGGAGAGACATGGGGGGGGGGGGGGGGGGGGGGGGGGGATGAGAGGAAGGTAAAGGAGGTGCGGAGAGAGGGGGCAAGGGAAAGCAGGCAGGGAGATGGGTAGAATGGGGCCTTGAGGAGGGAGGAAACTGGGGGAGGGAGGGAAGGAGAGGATAGGAAGGGAGGGAAGAGCTAGGGAATGAGCTAGAGAATGTGCTTACCAGACACGTACACGTTCTCAATCACCGCCATGGTCGAATCCGTCGTCACCAAAATGGTCGTAACCATACACCTCATAGTCCCCACCGCCATGAGCATCGAAGCCACCATAACTGTCGTCGTAAGCATCCACGACACCATAACTTTCGTAAGCATCCACGACACCATAACTGTCGTAAGCATCCACGCCACCATGACTGACGTTGAACTCCTCAACGCCTGCGCCATCCAACGCATCATCGTACGCGTCGATGTCAGCGCCGTCGCCAGCATCAACGTCAAGCGCACTGTCCACAACATGTGCGTCAGCGTAAGCGTCAACGTCAGCCTCATATGCACTCTCCACGATATCGAAGACGTCGTCAGCGTCGATGTCGTCCTCAACCCCGACGTACAGCTCCCCCGCATCGTCGTACAGCTCCACCTCCGCCTCGTACTGGGCCACATCATCACCCACACACGCACCATCGTACAGCACGTCGTACTCTGCCTCCTCGTCCTCCAGCTGCACTGCTTCAGCAGCTGCTGCCAGCGCGTCATCCTCCTCTTCACCCCCCACACAGTTGTGAGGTTCATAGTCTGCGTCATGTCCACTCACGCCCACTCCAAGGTCCTCGTCAACACCGAAAGTGTCATACTCTGAGCCCTCGTCTACCTCCAGCACTCCACGCTCCTCCGAAGTACTGCCAAGCTCGTCGCCCTCATCGAGGGCGTGAGCATAGGCGTACTCCTCCATCTCCTCCTCCATGTCGAGACGAGCGATGAGATCGTCGTCCGCAAACGCCGCTGCCTCCACCTCGCTGCAACCGATGGCATCGGTCAAACCGATGGCGTCGTCGTCGTAGTCGTCGTAATCGATGAAACCATCATCCTGATCCTCGAAGTCAGCACCAAAATCGTCGTCATCGTGCGGATCATCACTCTCCCACGCTCCATCATCCTCAACCAAGTCCTCTGCAAACTCACCCTCCCCCAAGCCCTCCTCGTTTGCAAGCAGGCCACGGCCCAAGTCCCCATCCACACCCACTTCCACCTCCACCTCTACCTCCCTCCCACCCACATCCTCGCTCATGCCCAACGCAGCCATCCTGTCGCTGAATCCATCATCTTCATCACCATCGTCGTCGACGTCGTCACCATCGCCATCATCGTCATTATCATCATCGCCGTCATCCTCCCCGCCGAATGCATATCTCTCCCCATCAACGTCGAAGTCGTCGTCATCCGCATCGTCCACAAAATCATCATCCAGCCCAACCCCACCCATTGCCTCCGCCCAGCTCTCCACCTCCTCTTCCTCCTCGAACCTCAACCCCAACCCATCATCCACGTCCAGATTCTCCTCCTCCTCCTCCTCCCAAGCATCATCTACGTTGAACTGGACGGCCACGTCTTCGCCCACATCATCTATGCTCAAACCGACATCCACGTCTTCCTCTACGCCTTCATCCCGCATTCCAGGCCACGACTCCAACCCCTCCACCGCCTCGCCTTCCACTTCTTCGTCCACAACTCCCTCAAAAACCCCACCTCCACCACGGCCATTGCCAAACACATCGTCATCGTCGTCGTCGCCGTCGTCGACCGTGTCCTCCACCTCCTCCACCTCTCCCTCGTGCCAGCTCCTCACCCCACGGCCATCAAACGCCTCCTCCCACATCTCGACCAGGTCATGACCCCCTACTTCGTCGCCATCCACCAGACTCCCACCCACCACAGCCTCGTGGGCACCATCCATGTACTCGCCGCCAACCCCAAAATCTTCCTCCGCATCGTCATACTCCCCGAAATCCTCCTCCGCGGCCCACATGTCAAAGTCGTCGTACACAAAGGGGTCGGCGTCGACCACGACATCTTCATCCTCCCATTCCAGAACATGCTCCCATCCCAGGAATTCGTCAAGCAGCCGGCGGCCTCGCTGCACGACAAAGTCCTCCTCCGGCAAGGGAGCCAAGATGGTGCCCGGACTGGCTTTGGTGCGCCTCTCCTCCTCCACCAAGCTGCCCTCGTGCAACTGCAGCGGGGGAATGCAGGCGCTTGCTGCAGCAGCAGCAGCAACAGCAGCAGCGCAGGCAACTGCAGCTGAAGCTGGGGGCCCGCAAGCGGGAAAAACCGCAGAAGCAGCCGAACCAGACCCGCCGCCACCGCCAGCCCCAGGTGGAGAGCTCTCTGACAGACCGTCAGTCTGGGAGCACAGCAGCTGCTCCCGCTGCCCCTGCTGCACCTGCAGCTGCTCCCGCTGCCCCTGCTGCACCTGCTGCTGCTGCCGTTGCGCCTCCCGCTCCTCTAGAAGCTTCTTCGCCGCATCCAGCAGCGCGGGCGGTCCACCTCTGACGTCGAGCACGCGGAGGCTGAGAGGCAGGGCAGACTCCCCGCCCTCCGCTGCCCCATTTGCCCGTGGCAGTCCGCCAAGGCTCCTGCAGTCCGCCGCACGAAGCTCCCGCAGAAGCGTCAGCTGCGCCAGCGTGGCGGGCAGCGTCAGCAGCCGGCGGCAGTGCGACACGTCGAGGCGCACAAGGGCGGAGAGGCGCGCCACCGCAGCCACCGGCAGCGCCAGCAGCTTTGGGCAATGCGTGATGGAGAGGGAGGTGAGATTGGTCAGGCCGCTGAGGGAAGCAGGCACGATGGAGAAGCCATGGCACAGACGTAGCTCTGTGAGCCCCGTGAGACGGAAGAAGACAGGTAGCTGTGAGGGAACCGCCCCCGTGGCAGCAGCAGCAGCAGCAGCGCCGGGTGCGGGAGCAAGGGCATCGTGAACCTGTTGCTCAAGACGTGAGAGATGGAGAGAGCGGAGGGCTGTGAGGCAGTGCGGAAGGGAGGGGGGCAGCGCAGCTGTCCACCCGGGCCGGAAAACTTGAGGCGGCGACCACAGGCCATGCAGCCCAAGAGAGGTGAGGCCTGTGAGGCACGTGAGCGTGTCCAGCACCACCACTGTGGGATGCAACACCGCCGGCTCTGCCTGCTGCTGCTGCTGCTGCTGCCGCTGCCGCCCCTGCAGAATCAATGCCGCTTGGCTGCACACAGCGTGCAGAGAGAGGTGCAGTGAGGACAGCTGTGTGAGGGAGCTGACCAGACTCACAAACTCCTGAGGAACTGCAACCCTGTCTCTTCCTCCCCCTCCTCCTCTTCCTCCTCCTGCGTCTTCCTCTTCTCCTGCGCCTCCTTCCAACTCCTCTGCCACTCCATCATCAAACGGCGACCGCACTTCCTCCACTACAACGCACTCCACCAGCGCCAGCTCATCCAGCCGGCTGAGAGCGTTGAGAGGAATGTCGGAAGGCCATGGAACGCGACACCTCTCCAGGAACAGAGAGCGCAGGCCGACAAGAAGCTGGACAGACACGGGCACGGGACAACGTTGCACCAGCGAAACCCTCACAGCACCTCCGTGGACTGCCGTCCTGGCTGGACCGTCGTCCCCATGACTGATGCCTTCCCTGCTGCTGCCACTAACCAAACTGCGGCTGTTGGCGCTGCTGCAGCCGGTGCCACTGCTGCCGCTCCCCCTGCCATTCACCGGGATACCACCGGTCGAAGGCAGGGCACGTTGCCAGAAGCGGCGCGTGAGAGGAGGATAGATTCCAGGGCCGCCGGTGTCGGCGGTGCCCAGGTTGAGGTGCTGCAGCCGGGGGCACGAGAGAAAAAGCTTGGAAAGGACGGAGCGAGAGAAGGCCACGTCGTGGTTGCCTGGGCGGAGATTGGCGTAGAGAGACGTGAGACGCGGGCAGCACGCGGCCAACGCATCGATAAGGGCCTCCGACGCCTCGCGCCCCACGGAAGTGTCCAGGGACCTCCCCGGGGGAAAGGAAGGGGGGAGGACTAGGCTCTCCAGGTTAGGGAAGCGGTGAAGGGCTACACTGAGGAGGGAGATAAAGCGGTTCTGGCCCTGCTGCTCTTGCGAGGGAGACGCTGATGGAGGTGAGGAGGAAGAGGAGGTGGAAGAGGTGGAAGAGATGGAGCGAGAGCCGGAGGGGTCCCGTCTACCGAGAGAAAAGTCGATGCATGTGATGAGAAGGGGCACGGACCGGGCCCACTGCCGGCTCACCAAGCAGCATGCCACGATGTCCTGCGGCCGGTCGATGCGAGAGAAAATCTCCTGCCTCACTTCGTCTGGAAACACCAGGGACGAGAACATCCGCAAGTTGCTGCTGTCGCTGCTGCCGCTGCTGCCGACTCTGCTGCCGCTGCTGTTGCCGCTGCCGCTGCCGGTGCTCCAGGAGCTCCTCGTGCTGCTGACATAGTCGCTGCACGAAGGGTCCTGGAAGGCCTGGCGGCGGCGACCGCCGCCCAAATCATCCCTTGTGCCCATCACGGTTTTCAGTTGGAGCCGTCGTGGGAAAAAAAAAGATTTCTGGATGCGGGTGCTCACCCGTGCTAATCTTGCGCTGCAGAAACTGGCGCCGGCTCGTTGACGACGCTGCCACAGCCGCCTCAGCAAGCGGTCGCGCAGTGCATCGCAGCCAACGTGTGCTGTGGCAGGCTACTGAAGCCGCTGGTGCTCCTGGAGCTGCTGGTGCTACTGGTGCTGCTGGTGCCGCTGGTGCTGCTGGTGTTGCTGGTACTGCTGCTGCTGTTTGTACATTTCTTCGCTTTGGCGGCAGCTCACCCTCACACGGCCGCTTCAGCACAAGAGCCACTGGCATCTGCGACTACTCTTTTTCGGGTTACATGGTAACCCTCTTCCAATCGCTTCGCTGGGCACACAAATTAGCTTTTCCGCATTTCTCTCTGCGCCGACAATCACGCAGCCTTTTTATCAGAATTTAAAGTTGTTTCCGCTCTCTGCGTCGATCCTCGGACTTCGAGCCTTTCGACGCATCGGACAGAAAAGGCTGTTTGTCAGCGTCGAAACACGGGTTTTTCGTTCAATGAGGAACCGGACAAAACGGAATCGGACAAGAAAATCGAATAGGCCAGATAATGGACAGTACGAACGAACTGGACGGGGAACTTGGCCAAGCGTCCCGTCCACTCAAGTCAGTTGTTTGGCTAGATTAGCCTAACAACTGATCCCAGAAACGAAACGTCAGTAGAAAACAAAATCGTAGATTAACGCAAAAACAAATCATAAAGAATATTAAATAATATAAATCTGAAAAAATCATGTTTTATTATTTGAATTATTTATCTACAAATCCCACATTATCCTTTTTGCCTGTAAAGCATTCATCATTACCCAACATTGCACAATAACATATTACTGAATGCTTATTTTTCCTCTAAGTATTTATTCATGTTTTCACACCTCTAATATTGACGAAACCTCACACGGAACGTACATAACAGACTTCTTTGAAGTACATAGAAGATCTTTGTATTCTTTTTTCATTTTACGAGGAATTAATGTGGTTACACACTTTTCGTGCAACACACGACTCTTTTTTCTTTTTTGGTTACCTCTGGAGGAAGAAGTTAAATCCACCCCTCTCTTTCCTCCAACCGCGACCTGGGTGGGCCACGATGCACGAAAGCGATAATAGCACCATCCGAGGGGTGAAGACACCACGTGACCGTGGAGATAGAGATTAAATCCGAGGATCTGCACCCGTGCCCCGGGAGTAATGCGGACACTTTGTAGAAGACCGAGGGTTATCCTGTTACTTGAGGTAAAACCCATTTAATTGGCCAATTGATCGCAATCAATCGATGGGCGGGTATCCCCTCCCAGTGAAAAAACGGGGCAAATGGGTAAGCTGGGGGACTTGTAAGGATTCGGCCCAATTGTGTCACTATTATGGGTTTGTTGGAGTACAAAAGTAACGTGGGTATTTGGCGTAAGAAACTCGAAAAATAGAGGATGGAAGTTCAGGTAGAGAAGGCGAAGCTGGGAAGGGGGGGGGGGGGGGGGG
>SZWC01001501.1:246299-261905 GCA_023375785.1 Penium margaritaceum
GTGTGTGTGTGTGTGTGTGTGTGTGTGTGTATGTGTGTGGCTGTGTGTGTGTGGGTATGTGTATATGCACGTGGGTACTTGTGACTACTCAACATCTACACCGTGAGCATCGTCCACGTGCGTAATTCCGCAGCCCCTCGCTGATAGCGCTCACCAGCACGTTATGACTTGGGTCAGAGCTGAAACCACTGATCTCAAGCGATTTTGTTAGCGGGCAAGTACTCCCATACCCACAATCGTGTGCGAGGCATTTTCAGCCGGTACAATGTACAAAAACAATTTGAAAACCCACAACCGTGTCAAATATTCATCCATCACCAAACTTGAAATGATATTAATATCAAAACCATGCGCATGTCATTATTAGTGGAATTTCTGACTATTCCAAATCCCTCCATATTCGCATATTTACACACATATGTTACAATGAAATTTTGTTTTGTGAATAACATGATTTTTAAGTATTAATTCAGATTAATAGTTTTCCAAAAATCTCATTCATAAAACCCCTTATTTATTTGTCCGACAAAAACTTCCTACACCTTTACATTATGTCAAAGGGGGGTTGTGTCTTGCATCCTAAACAAACACTAGTCCCTAACGTTGCGATTGGAAAACTATGTCCTTAAATTAATGTCCCACCGTGCAAAAATCTCACCAATTTTACGTCGCTTGGCGGAGGGGATATTGGCCACTCGTCCTGACCTCCGGTGCGTCATTCTCGAAGGTAAATTCAAGCATCAAATATACATATTCGATCAATTTCCACAAATTTTCAACACAAGCATCACGAACGGTATCAATATTTTGATATTGTTTAGTCGAATTCTCGTAGCGCCAAACTCGTATAAAATTGCACCTTGATATTCTTGAAACCTCTCAACTTCTCGACAGAGTTCCTTCAGACAACTCACAATGTAGAGTCGCACGCTTCGCTCACCTCGAGCACCCAAGACCCAACACATGCCTCATTTTGTTCCTCATTATTGTATATATGAGCTCAACATGATCGACACGTATCATCGAAGCACACTTATTCTCATATCACATTATCCATTTTTCTCAAGTCCTCAAATCGTCTTCTGCCCTGCACCTCATCCTTATGAATGACCTACGTTCCGCTCGGCATAACACTTGGTACCAGAGCACAGCGGCCCTAGAGGGGCAGCCGTTACATTAACTACAAGGTGCCAACATCGCAGGAGTCCTCAACGCATCTCCGCTATGCAGACGTTCGCACACCTTGCAACGACAACAATGAACGGATTAAGCGCACCCGACAACGGGCAACAGTAATCGGCAAAGAATCCGGTGATGTAGGATAAGGAGCATGCGGTCAATGACGCTCCCCATGGAATTCAGGCAGTAGCGGCAACTTTGCGGTGAACGGCACAACACTGACGACCCCAACGACAAATTCGATGATGGACCCCTTGAGCTCGACCAACCCATCGCCTCTGTCAATGCATAAGGATGGCACCTGGCATGATGGGAGGCACCGGCCGATAGGCTCACATCAATCAAGACATTTACCAGAAGTTGTCGCGACTCAAGAGCCTCAGCACCCACTTGCTCCAACAAGTCACTGTGGCAATAGAGGAGCTTTGTAATATGGACGTGCGGGAAGCAATATTCACTAAGCGAGCCCCAAATTCAGCCGACATACCTCAACTCTTTCGATCCTCCAAACTCAAGAGGACCATAGGATTGGATGTGGCTGATGAGGTAAGAGGTGCACTTCACCGCTGCTAGGATCAACAACGACAAACAAAATGATCTCGCAACCTCGCTTTTGTACAACATGGCTTTAAGTTAGTGGTCCAATCAGAAGACCATCTGATAGGAGCAGGATATAGGCTGAGCTAGATCAACGGCTCGCACGACGGCTCTCACATAGTCAACCGCGTGCGTTCTACCTCTCAAGAAGATCAATCCAAAATGTCCCAACTCCTCGACTCCACCGAAGAACTAGGCGAACGTTGCGCGTCCAACACTCGCACCCTTTGGAAAAATAGATGAGAAGTCTAACTCACGGTACAAGCTTCAACACGAACATCAGTAGTTCAATGTGCTTGAGTGTTAATGGTGTTTTTGCGAAATTGTCACTTGCGGTGACCTTGTCGCCAACAAATCCTGTTTCTACTACAACAGCCTCAAACACGACATGAGGCAAGCACTGCATCAAAGATGACATTCCCTGCATGATCGTAGGAGCGGAACACATTGACAGTGCCGATCATAACGCTCACAAACAGAAATCCCATGGCCGGCGACCCCAAGGCCACAATCCATACCATGAAAGAGGGAACTCACAATCAATAAAGCCTCATCCTCGATGGGGATTGATGTCGTGGATGAACGCAAGAAACAGCTGTGCTGGCTATGTTTTGTGTAACTGTCAGAAACAGCACCCACAGGCCAAAAAAGGGGAAGTTAGAAAGAAATAATTGGTAGTGAGGAACAGCAAAGGGTGTGAGTAGACAAAGAAAATCTTGTCCGCTCAGTAGAATATGAATCGACTGATAGCCCATCTGTCTCACATTATCCCAGATGAAAGCTCGTGAGAGCGCAAACTTTGACGAGGGATATGACTGCGACCAGTGTCAATACTGCTACGAGTAAAACCGAGGGATTGTGAAAGTCGCAAAACAATACCGGCACTGCTGGATGGAAGAGGTTCTTACGGTATTGTAAGCAACGCCATGGCTCGAAAGCTTAGTTTGCAAACCAAACCAAGGGTGTTTGAAGGAAAAGCCATCAATGGACAATTGTAGATCTGTCGACTTCGTGAGCCACTCCGACTACAATTTGAGACCTAAAAAATGTAACATTCTGTATTATTTACCCAATGAGCAACGAATAAATCATCCTTGGGCAAGATTTCTTGTACCGACACGATCCGTAGCTAGAATGAAGTAGTAAAGCAGTGAATGGCAGAAAACAACACCTACCTCTAATTGAGCGAACCACGACACAGTGGCAATTACGGGAAGCGACAAAGGTGGAAGCAGTAGAGAAAGTTGCAGCAAACACAAAATTTCAGCTGATATCTAGGGGCGTGGTGAAATGATCCATGCGACGCGGAGCATAAGAGTGACTTGTCTACGTGGGAACCGGGGAAGCGGAAGAAGTCGCGGCAACAGATGCAACCACATTGGCCTTGGGAGGTGACAAGTTTGCAGCCATTCTGTAGCCTTTTTTGTCCATCGTCAAGGAGTTTGGAGGATTTTTTTCTGAGAAACTACCTTGAGAGATACCTCCATAACGTGGCGTCGATCACGAGATAAACCTGAAGTCAAGTAACAAACAGACGGTCAAGGGGACCTATCGGAGTTGACCGGAATAAGAAAGCAGTTGGACGCAATTTTATATCAGGGGTTCATCAGGCCATCCACGTCACCCTGTAGGACACCGTTGTGCATGGATTACCAACCACTAAACAGTATCACCATCAAGGACCGCTACCCCCTTCCGTCACCAAACAAACATTTCCACCAACTACTCAGAAATACTTGTTACATAGATCATCCTATGTAGCGGTTATTATCGGATCGGCATATCTTTTAAAGACATCGAGAAGACGGTGTTCCGCACCAGATATGGGTATTTTGAGTTCATGTTCTTATCGTTTGGACTCACAAATGTTTTTGCAACATTCATGGCGGCAATAAATAACATTTTTCGGGCATACCTTGATGAATTTGTCATCGTATAACTCAACCACGTCCTGTTGCACAGCCGCACCCCAGAGGAACACTAAAAAAAAATCTTGAAGTGCAACATCGGTCGCTATTGGATCAAGTTTTTGGGCCACATCTTTAGCGACGGATGGATCATCATGGACCCGAAGAAGGTGGATGCGGTCGCTGATTGGCTGACAGTCTCCAACATTCGGTACGTACACGTGTTTTTGGGATGCTGGGTACTAGCGCCTCTTTCCAATCTCACTCATAAAACTTCCGAGTGGATTTGGGGTTTCAATGAAAAAGAGGCGTTCAACTCCTTGAGAATTAATCTCACCGTGGTACTAGTCCTACAATTGGCGGATCCAATTGTGGACTCTATCATGGCCACTGACGTGTCCGATCGAGTGATTGGAGTTGTTCTCCTTCGAGAAAACGACAGTGGAGTAGAGTCGGTCGCGTCTATATCCTGAAAACTATAGGGACCGGAATTCAACTACGCGGTGCACCAAAAATAAATTCTCACAGATTTGTGAGAATTGTGCACGCGTTCAAGACGTGGCGGTCTTACTTGGAATGCCCATTATGCATTGTCCGCACTGACCACCATGCACTCAAATACCTTGATGCACAAACACGCCCACGAAGAAATAGGGAATAAGGCAGGTAGCAAAGCGGTGCGCTCACTGGGCCTAGCGATGATGGGAGAAGAGAGGAGGAAGAGTTGTGGCGGCGAATGCCACAATCATGGCCACAATGGAGGCCAGAATCAGAGGACAAACCACCCCACTCAGAGAAGCAGTTGAGAGAGTACAAAGGGCCATTGCAGTGGAGACAAGGATGAATACGTGATGACTGATCGTTGATGCCGATCAAGCAGAGGCATCCTGTGTTGTGGAAACGTGGATGGAGGTGACCGCGTTGGCTAGAGCAATGGCTACTGTTACTGCTTCTGAGGATACTATGGGACTTCGGTCAAACAGTAGCAGAGGATGTCTCAATGGCTCTACTATCAATAGTGCTAGTGGGTGCAGGAGCGACACGAGCAGTGGCAGAAAAGGTGGAGGCATGTGCCTTGTGGCCGTGCTGGATACCAGCGCGGTTACAACGAAAGGAAGGATCTCAGAGGGTGAAAAAGAGGTAGAATTAGAGCCAGAGGCAGTTGGATGAGCAGTGTAGCCGCGCGCAGTGGATCGACTGATTCTTGTGGGAGCTGCTATTTTCATTCCTCCAAATGCGAAGCACTGACTCTGGTTGTGCGTTGGATGGGCAACGGGTAAGGTCACAGGAGTTTTACAAGGCCATTGGTCACACGGAGGCCCTGTGGCTGGAGCATTCTGTTGCATTGAAGAATCGTTAGTCGGTGACAGACAGTGCGTTGCGTAGTCTGTAGTGTCCATCCGATCGTGTGTCTCGGAGGGATCGTAGTCCTCGCGAGGGTAGTAGCCAGGATGATCGCGACAAAGACATGACCATTACTCACATTCTGCCTTGGCCTCGGAGTACAAAACCTCGTCTTGGATGCGGTCATGCTCACACCAGGTTGTGGGCGATGTGGGGACAGCGACGCCACGGTGCCAGCTGCCAAGCTATCTTACTTGGCCGTTGCTGCTGCTCCTGCCATTGTAATTGTTGTTGCAGCTGCTGCAAATGATGTAGTGTGTGCATAGGTGCAGATGCACTATAGGCTAATAGAGTAGTTGTTGCTGCTGCTGCACGACTGCTACTACTACTGCAGGTGCTACAGATGCTCCAGCGTGCCCTTGTGTGCAGATGCACTTTAGGCTGCTAGAAGAGCCATTGCTGCTGCCGCTGTTGCAATCGGTGTGTATGCTACAATACATGCATGGGAACATATGCAATTTAGGCTTGCTGCTGCTGATGTAGTACTTGCTGCGGATGCTGCAGTGCATGTACACTTGCAAATGCACTTTAGGCTGCTAGAGCAGCTATTGCGACTGTTGCTCCTACTGCGGCGGCAGCTGATTTCGTTACTGCTTCAAGTGTTGCCGCTGTTGGAGCGTGTGCACGGGTGCAGATGCACTTTAGGCTGCTAGACAGCTGTTGTTGCTGTTGTTGTTGCAGCTATTACAGTTGCTAGAGCTACTTCGCCTGCTGCTTGCGATGTTGGCACGACAGGCAAAGAATGCTGCTGAAATTGCTGCTGTTGCTGTGGCACTTGTTGCTACAATTGCCGATGTTGCTGCGCACTCTTGGGCAACTCCAACAACTGGAAGAGGTAGTGGCGCCAGCTGTCGTCAAGGCCAAGACCGTGAGTTTTGAGCTCTCCCACCACTTGTCAAGAGTATTTAGTAGTGGCTGGTTGGACACGTATGCGATGGAATGGAGTGACCAGCACTGAAAAATGTGCTAGAACATAATCCGCCGAGATATAGAAACCGGCCGACCGGGCCGCCCACGCCAATGAATCACTTGTGGCCTGGCCGCCACCCCGTGATCGAACCTAATCCGCCGACAGCGAGCTGACGGCGGTTTTTCACACGCCATAACCTGGACATGTGGTCCTGTAGGATCAGCAACCCGGCCACGCCATGCAAGAGCCCGAAAAAACATGCACAACTAGTATTCAGCTAATCACATTGACCGCGAGCGTATGTACCCACATACGCTCGTGGTCAGGTGCATACACTCTACCATGTGTTGCTCCTGCATCTTTTCCTCAAGCAAATCCAAGGCAGTTGTCCTGATCATACCCGCTAACCCCTCTCACTTGTCCACACTCCACACACCACGCAACTGAGAAGTTTCCTAGAACCTTCCTAACCACTTGCCGTGACACTAGGCGTCAGCGCCGGGTCAGCGTGTGACAACAGTCACAAGTTTGAGATAAAACTGCAAGGGTCTGGGTTGGGACACGGACAGAGTGTCAGGAAACTCAAACTGAATATAATTGCAGAGAGGAATAACAAATGACAGGTCCAAGGCATAAATACCTGCCGGGGCGCACGGCGGGTGTTGCACACGGCAGTCCAAGAGCTGTCCTAAAAACCGGCCCAAAACCACTGTTTTGGCCGTAACTCTGCGCACACATGTCAGAATGCTACGCCGTCTGAACCTAGACGTGCAGGATCAAAAGACGGACGCTATGACTGGTCACATGCATGCATCCATCATCAGACGGTGGATATACAATACAAAAACATGCAAATAGGGCTCATGGCCTGTCCGCCAAAAGACGCCTGCAAGCTGTAGAAAAGACAACAGAGAGTCCCGGCAGCATCTGGGGCTCTGGAACGGTAGTCGGCCAGCTCCAAGCCAGTAGTCCGTCGCCAGTCGTCGCACCGGTGTCACCAGGGCCCGCCTCAGGGATCTGCACGAGTATGGACACGGCCTAGTGGTCACAGTAAACTGTACAAGAATGTCACAAATCACAACACTCCCCCATGACCCGATGGTACGCATGTCGATACACGTGCAGCACTGGTACAAACACAATAGTGAGTGACACAAACAAATGAGGCATAGATGCACATCCCACACTCAACCACCCTCAGGCATGGGGCGAAGCCCAACAGAACGAATGGCCACCAAGAACTTTCCGCGAGCTATTGCCTTTGTCAAGAAATCAGCACGCTGCATGTCAGTGCCAACCCACATGACGAAGATCACGCGTCGCTCCACCAGGTCATGAACGAAGTGATGCTCAACCACAATGTCCTTTGTGCGAGCATGAAATACACCGGAGTTCTCCGCAATGGCGAGAGCACTCTGGTTGTCGCAACGCAACACAATGGTGGGTACTGACTGCCCAAGCTCAAGAAACAAGCGCTGCAGCCATACTGCCTCAGCAGCCCCTACGCCCAAAGCAACGCACTCTGCCTCCGACGAACTACGTGCTATGCAACCCTGCTTCCCGCTTTGCCAAGAGAGAGCGGTACCACCAAGCAGGAACACGTAGCCAATACGACTGCGCCCATCTGGGCTCCAAGCCCAGTCGCTGTCAGTGTAGCCGTCAAGGACCACCGAACACTGCCGACGAAAACAGAGTCCGAGGTACGGCGTGGAGACCACGTACCGCACCACTCGCACAGCCGCGTGAAGGGCTCTCGCACGTGGAGCCTGCNCGAGCAGGAACACGTAGCCAGTACGACTGCGCCCATCTGGGCTCCAAGCCCAGTCGCTGTCAGTGTAGCCGTCAAGGACCACCGAACAGTGCCGACGAAAACAGAGTCCAAGGTATGGCGTGGAGACCACGTACCGCACCACTCGCACAGCCGCGTGAAGGGCTCTCGCACGTGGAGCCTGCAAGAACTGAGCGAGGAGGTTGACGGCGAACGCGATATCAGGAAGCGTGGTAGTGGCCAAGTACATCAGAGATCCGATGAGACGGAGGTACAAGGTCACGTCCACTATCTCCCCCAGCTGTGTAGGGTCATCCACCTTCAGGGCATCCTGTCCATCAGGTGTAAGAGGTGTCGAAGCGGAGGGCACTGCACCAAGGAGATCACTGAAGCGCTCCCCCACGACTCGTGCGTATCGGGCCTGATGCAACAACAGTGTCCGACGTCTGCGATCTCGCACGATCTCCATACCAAGAAACACCGATGTAGGACCGAGGTCCTTCATCCTGTAGGCAGTCTGCAGGACAGCCTTGGCCTCCTTCACGTACTCCAGGGACGGAGACACAATCAGAAGGTCATCGACATACACCAGGATGGTGGTGAACCGCTCGGGTGTCGGTAGGATGAAAAGAGAGGGGTCTGCCTCGCTCTGTACGTATCCTACACGAGTCAAAGTGCCGGTGATCTCCCAGTTCCAACACCGCGGAGACTGCTTGAGGCCGTACAAGGACTTGCACAAGCGCCAGATCTTGGCACCATCCTCAAAGCCCGGTGGCTGAGCCACGTAAATCTTCTCATCCAGAGAGCCATGAAGGAATGCATTGTTCACATCCATCTGGTGCAGTTCCCAGTCATGCTGAGCCACTAAACCGAACAGAGCTCGAGCTGAGGTCATGCAGCCGACAGGGGCAAAGGTGTCAGTGTAATCGACTCCCTCAATCTGAGAGTACCCCTTGACGACCAAGCGGGCCTTGTAGCGTTCCAGTGAGCCATCCGGCTTCACCTTCTTACAAAAGACCCACTTGACCTGAATAGCCTTCCTCCCAGGAGGAAGGTCGACAAGCTCATAGACTCTATGCTCTCGGATAGCGCGAAGCTCATCCTTGCAAGCAGCATGCCAAGCGTTAGCATTTTGTGATGAGATAGCCTCCCTCAGTGTGCCCAGGTCGGGTGCTAAAGAGGGAGAACTCTGCGTGGCAAGTGCACACGCCTCAGTGCCGGGCCTGACAACCGCGAGATCAGTTGCAGCGTCGCAGGCGATATGGAACTCGCGAGTGACGAGGTCGTGCCCTACGGGGCACGCTGGATGTACCTCTGTGAGCTCAGTGCGGACACTCAGGCCTAGGGCCTTTGTGCTGGGGTCACCACTCGCAATGCTGCGAGAGGAGCGCCTGGGTCCGGGACCCAACGCTCGCTGAGCTCCGGAATCCAGTGGTCGAAGACGGCCACCGGGCTCACGGGAGTAACCTGAGGTCTCTGGACCGACGGCAATAATCGCCGGATCATCAAGGGCCGGAGACCGAGAGGGGGCTCGAGCGGACACATCAGCCTGATGAGAGGTGCTCGCTGGCGTAGAAGTCTCCCCCATCCGCCGAGAACCCTCACAGGAAGGAACATGGGTGGCGGAGAGTGTTGTGATCGAAGTCAGGTCACGGTAGGTGAGAGACTCGAAAAACAGCGCGTCGTGGGACTCAATGACGCGACGACGAGTAGGGTCCCAGAAGCGCCAGGCCTTCCACCGCGGAGAAATGCCTATGAAGGCACACAAGCGGTCCCGAGGTGAGACCTTGGATCCCTGGTAGTCCTCGGTGTACCACACAGAGGCCAGAGAGCCCAATACGTGAGCTAGACGAAGGTCAGCACGGTGTCCAAACCAGAGCTCGTACGGTGTAATATGGTCCGAAAGCGGACCGTGCGGGAGGCGGTTCCAGACCCAAGTCATGTAGGTGAAACCCTCAAAGACAAAAGATTCTGGGAGACCGCACTCAGACCGCATGGCGCGAACCGCATCCTCCATGGTGCCGTTCCAGCGCTCAGATACACCGTTCTGCTGTGGGGTAGCAGGAGCGGAGACCTGGTGAAAAATCCCGTGCTCAGCAAAGAAGGAGTCCATCTCGCCAAGGAACTCGCCGCCGCGATCCGAGCGGAAGGTATGTAACGCGTAGTGGGACTGACGCTCAGCCATCACTAGCCAGAGTCGAACCGCAAGGGCGGCGTCGCTCTTCTGACGAAGACTGTAGACCCACCGCATCCGGGTAAAGTCATCAGTCAGAGTCAGAACATACCGGCCCCTCTCGGACAGAGACTTGATCGGGAGAGGGCCGAGAAGGTCTGAGTGAACCAATCGAGAGGCCGAAGCGCTCGGGAACGAGAGTCAGGGTAGGTGCACCGGTGCATCTTCCCCTGAGCGCAAAAAAGACAGTCAGTCTTGGGTGGCTTCTCGAAAGAAGCCACGTCAAGACCGAGAGCGGGCTGTGTCCGAATGAGCTTCGACACAGTGTCGGAGCCCACGTGACACANAGCGGAAGGTATGTAACGCGTAGTGGGACTGACGCTCAGCCATCACTAGCCAGAGTCGAACCGCAAGGGCGGCGTCGCTCTTCTGACGAAGACTGTAGACCCACCGCATCCGGGTAAAGTCATCAGTCAGAGTCAGAACATACCGGCCCCTCTCGGACAGAGACTTGATCGGGAGAGGGCCGAGAAGGTCTGAGTGAACCAATCGAGAGGCCGAAGCGCTCGGGAACGAGAGTCAGGGTAGGTGCACCGGTGCATCTTCCCCTGGGCGCAAAAAAGACAGTCAATCTTGGATGGATTCTCGAAAGAAGCCACGTCAAGACGGAGAGCGGGCTGTGTCCGAATGAGCTTCGACACAGTGTCGGAGCCCACGTGAAACAGACGGCGATGAAGCAACCACTGGTGTTCCGGACAAAGACACGACCGGAGGAGGAGGAAGAGCAAGGGGAGGAGGGCCGAGCGATGCGATACAGATCATCTATGACTGAAGCACACAGGACGACACTGCGGGTGTCAGTAGCAATCACAGTCGCTGAGTCAGCGGTATGCTCTACAGAGAGACCCATCAAGGTGCAGGCACGCACAGAAATCAAGCTAAGCTCAAGATCAAGCACAAACAACACGTCGGAAAGGTACAAGGGGCCAGACGGACCATCGAAGCATACAACCTCAACACCATGGACTGGCAAGGACTGACCAGAGCCTGTACGAACGGAACGGACAGACGTGACAGGGCCGAGAACAACAAAGTCACTGCGACGGCACGTCATGTGATGGGTGGCACCAGAATCGATGATCCAAGTGCCACCGGAGTCACGACTGGAGGACGTCACTGTACAACGAGCAATGGAACACTCGGCATCAGAGGGACGCTGAGCCGTCAGTGGGGAGGAACGACGCACAACACAAAGATGAGACTCATGAATCCACTCGGTGCAGTCAGGCCCATCATCATCACATGCTGACTGTGCTCCCCCACACGCGTCGTCACGAGCCACAGGAACGGACNGAGCCTGTACGAACGGAACGGACAGACGTGACAGGGCCGAGAACAACAAAGTCACTGCGACGGCACGTCATGTGATGGGTGGCACCAGAATCGATGATCCAAGTGCCACCGGAGTCACGACTGGAGGACGTCACTGTACAACGAGCAATGGAACACTCGGCATCAGAGGGACGCTGAGCCGTCAGTGGGGAGGAACGACGCACAACACAAAGATGAGACTCATGAATCCACTCGGTGCAGTCAGGCCCATCATCATCACATGTTGACTGTGCTCCCCCACACGCATCATCACGAGCCACAGGAACGGACAAACAAAGTCTGTGAACCACCCAACGATGACAACACTCTCGCACCTCCCTGAAAGCGGAGTGCCAGAAGGTGGCAAAGCTCGGCGATGGTGTTGTCGCGCGGGTCCGGATCGCTGCTGCTCGCCGGTGAGGAGGCAGGAACAGCTGCAGTCGTGGCCGTCGCGCGTCCGGAGGAGGATACGGGTGACGTGCCAGACGTGGAACAGAGAGCATGAGCAGTCTGGAGCCCACGAGTGATCCGCGCATAGTCGAGCGGCTGCTGGCACTCGGTGTAGCGATGGACACCTCCACAGTTGTGGCAGTGCACAGAACGGCCACTGCTACCACTGGAAAACGACTGCTGCTGACCTGATCCACGCTTCCTATTCTTCTTCTTCCCCTAGGCGGCTGCTACAACGCCCTGTGTCTGTGTGGGTGTAGACAGGGTTGAAGAGGAAGAGGAAGATAAGGAAGTGATGGAGGAGGAAGAGGGAGACTGCAAGAGGGAAGATGGTGGTGATGTGATGGCTGCTGTAGCGAGGGAAGTCTCCTGATGGGCTATGGCTGCCTCGCGGACTGAGGTCACCTGAAGGAAGAGCTGATGCGCCCAAGGAAGCAGCTGCAGAGTGGCTGAGAAGGGCTCGAGGACAGCGTCGCTGTACCGTGTGAAGATGTCGGTGTACTCAAGGCGAACTCCGAGCATAATCGTACGAAGCGTCCACAGCTGTGTGCCTCCTGAGGTCCCCAAGCGCGTGTAGATGCGCATGGCGCGTCGCCAGTAATCTGCTGCAGGCTCCGCAGGCCCCTGACGGAGCGAATGGAAAGCATGAATGTGTGATGCACCAGTGGCGTGCGTCTCTGCGACCAACGGGGATAAGGCCAGATCCCAACCTCCACGGGGATCGGCGCCAGTGCCTGTGCTGACCTCGCCAAGGAAAGGGCGGAAGTCGACGACGGTCTCGCGTGGCATGGCGTAGAGGAGTCCGCGCATGGCCCGGGCTGCTGTTAGTACTTGTGTTGGGTCTGTAGGCTGGTACGGGCTGTGGTAGTAAGGCTACACTCCCTCAGAAGTAGCCCACACCTGAAACAGATCTCCCAGCAGTCGAAGCCATCCTCACTGATGTACCGTGGAGGTGGTGCCTCAAAATCCTTGGGCTGCCGCTCCGTGGGGAGAGCAACCACAGGCTGAGAAGGACGAGAGACCGGAAAGACTCCTGGAATAGGATGGTCACCGAGGTAGTCAGGTGACAATCGTATCAGGGAAAACGGAGGCGATCGGGTGCCCGTCTGTAGCTGACGGAGGCGCTCCTGAAGAACTCGACTCTCCTGAGCCGGGGAGTCATGAGTAATGCCTGGCATGAGTGGCTCATCATCCAGGAGGTCAGCAGGTGGTGGGACAGGTCGAGCGCCTGTCACAGGTGCTTGAGCCGACTGCTGGGTAGAGACCGCGACGCCGGCAGCTCCCTCAGAAACCCGCTGAGGAGCCGTGGATTGAGCACGCAGGAGCTTAGTCAGCGTGCGGATAGTGTCAGTCTGTTTTCTCTGGAGGCGACGCATCTCATCCTGCTGGCTTCACAGGTCCTCAATGGCCTGCAAGTGTGGACTCAGTACACCAAACGAAGAGGAGGAGGGGTCACCTGGTCCCTTCTCCTTGTCGGACAGGCTCATGTCGCCGCTCAGTATGGGGCGACAGGTCAAGTTTGTCGGATTTCAAAACCGTTAGCGTTTCTCGACGAGTTGAGACGCTGACAACTTTTGACTGTCCGGCCAAAATTTTGGCCAAGTATGGTGCTGACGGCCAGAAATTTGGCGAAGTGCTGAAATTTAAAAATTTCGGCACAAAAAATTCAAGGTTTTCCAAATCAAGCGAAATTTGGACCACAGAGGCTCCTGAATGTGCTGAACATGATGGTGAAATTTTCGGTCGCAAAAAGTTGGAAAAAGTGGCAAAACGTCACTTTTCCCTATTCTGCCCGAATTTCAGCAGAAAACAAATCTGCGGTGCACTTCAGTCTTTGCTGGTGGCGACAGAGCACGAAACTGAGCGTGAATAGTAGCTCTGGAGAGCTTGAGAGAAGAGCTTTCCAACGCACCCTCAAACGCCAAAAACGGCGTTTGTTTGAAGCCAGGGCAAGCTCGTGCCGACAGGGAGGTGGTGGCTGACGCGATTTTCGTCCGCGGCTCCTCCACGTCCGTGCGGCTTCTAGGAAGTTGCACGGACAGGGGCAGCGGTGGCGCACGCTGCTGTTGTTGCTGCTGCTGCTGCTGCCGTCGAGCTTGACGGCAATGGCCTCAAGCCACTTTGGCGGCTACTGTTGCTGATGTTTCTGATGCCGCCGCCGATGTTGCTGCTGCTGTTGCTGCTGCTGCTGTGGTCAAAACTGCCAGCTCTGTTGCTGCGCTGCTGGACAGCTGTTATGGCGCTGCTGCGCTGGCGTGCTGCTACACTGCTGCACCCCTCCTGCACGACTCCTCTGTCGTGCAGGTGTTGCGGCCTACGCCTTGCAATGGCGCAGGTTGGTGGGTCCTCCCAGGACCTGTCGCTGCTGCTGTGTGCTGTTGCCGCAGCTTCTGCTCACTGCTGTTGCGATTGCTGCATCTCTGCTGTGCAGCACAACAAGCTCTGGCTTGTTGCTTTGATACCATGAGAAGTTTCCTAGAACCTTCCTAACCACTTGCTGTGACACTAGGCGTCAGCGCCAGGTCAGCGTGTCACAACAGTCACAAGTTTGAGACAAAACTGCAAGGGTCTGGGTTGGGACACGGACAGAGTGTCAGGAAACTCAAACTGAATATAATTGCAGAGAGGAATAACAAATGACAGGTCCAAGGCATAAATACCTGCTGCGGCGCACGGCGAGTGTCGCACGCGGCTGAGAAACTGCTAGGAAGCTTCCTAGCCTTGCTGCTGCTGACGTGGCGACACTGTCCAGTCAGCTGACGCACTAGCAAGCAGGCAGGTGCAAGAAACAGCAAGGATCAGGCTAGGGAGACGCGCAAAGTCTCATAAGCTTCAATAGCTTAGTAAATGCAGAGAGAGATGACAACTGACAGGTCCAGGGCATAAATACCTGCCGCGGCGCACGGCGGGTGTCACACGCGGCAGTCCAAGAACTGTCCTAAAACCGGCCCAAAACCACTGTTTTGGTCGTAACTCTGCGCACACATGTCAGAATCCTACGCCGTCTGAACCTAGACGTGCAGAATCAAAAGACGCACGCAAAGACTGGTCACATGCATGCAACCATCGACCGACAGCGAGTATATAATGCAAAAACATGCAAATGGGCCTCATGCCCAGTCCGCCGAAAAGGCGCCTGCAAGACGTAGAAGGCACAGCAAGGAATCCCGGTGACATCTGGGGCTCTGGAACAGTGGTCGGTCAGCTCCAGACGGGTAGTCCGCCGCCTATCGTCGCGCCGGTGTCACCAGGTCCGCCTGCCTCAGGGATCTGCACGAGTATGGACACGGCCGAGTGGTCACAGTAAACTGTACAGGAACGGCACAAAGCACAACACTCCCCCATGACCCGATGGTACGCATGTCCATACGCGTGCAACACTGGTACAACCACATAGTGAGTGACACAGACAGATGAGACGGCAACGTAGATCCCACACTCAACCACTGTCACGCACGGGGCGAAGCCCAACAGAACGAATGGCCACCAGGAACTTTCCGCGTGCAAGTGCCTTCCTCAAGAAATCAGCTCGCTGCAAGTCAGTGCCAACCCACATGATGGAGATCACGCGTCGCTCCACCAGATCACGAACGAAGTGATGCTCAACCGCAATGTGCTTTGTGCGAGCATGAAAAACACCAGAGTTCTCCGCAATGGCGAGAGCACTCTGGTTGTCGCAACGCAGCACAATGGCGGGTACTGACTGCCCAAGCTCAAGAAACAAGCGCTGCAGCCAAACTGCCTCAGCAGCCCCTGCCCCCAAAGCCACATACTCTGCCTCCGACGAGCTACGTGCGATGCAGCCCTGCTTCCCGCTTCGCCAAGACAAAGCGGTACCACCGAGCAG
>SZWC01001502.1:13892-47418 GCA_023375785.1 Penium margaritaceum
TGTCAGACATATGTGAGATGTGGCCTACGATATCGCTCACTAAAGCAAGGAGAAAGCTAGGATGTGGCTGGTCTACCGCGGGCGATAAAAATACAGTAGCGGTATCACAGGTTCCCCACAGGGTCTGCGCTAAGATATTGTTATCGTCATCGCACTATCGCATAACGTCTGAATTTTTCAATATCGATATTGCAATATGTCAACCATCGGCTAGGATGTAGGGGAGGCGGGGGAGAGGTGGGGGTGGGGGGGGGGGCAAACAGCGACAGTACACAGCGTGGTGGACCAGACTGCGAACGTCCGACCCTCAATCCCAAGCCACCTGACACATCTCAGTGAGTGTGAAAGTAACCGACTCTCCTGCTTTCCAAGCTAGCAGTGCCGTGACTGCTTCCGCCACTTGCCTCGCTCCCTTACCAATTTTCTCACTGCCGCTTCCGCTTCGCTGTGGAGCGCAATGTTCTGGCAAGGGAACATGGGAGAAACAACAGCTATCTGAGGGGAGGAAGGGGGGGGGGGAGACCTGGTTCTCGAGTGACACACACAGAGCTTGCCGATTCTGCTGGGAGACCAAAAAAGAAAACACCAGGGTGCAAACACGGATGCGATGTCGCTGCATTTTCTCAAGCTCTCCAAAAGCGCCCTGGAGCATCAGGTGCCAGTGTATAGTCATCCACTCCCACAACATGACTGTAGGAAGTAAAAATCTTTGACGTTTTGCAATACAACTTAGGTGCCGGTCCGTCGCAGCATTCCTTTCTATCTTAGAAAAAGAATTTGTGCCCAAAAAAACAACCAAGGTTCTCATGTCCTACTCTTGCGTATTTTGCAAAAGGTCTAAGGTCCTTGTTTCGTACTCTTAGACAAATTTTTTTATTGCCAGAGTACGGTCCTCCGCTTCCACAACATGACGCATGCGGCATGCCAAGGCGGATGGAGCACTGCTGGAGAATGTGGCAGCTGGGGCCGGCCTGCCTTGGCCGCCGTGAGCGATGGCGCTCTCGGCCACCAAGGCCGGTGCCCAGTTTTCTGTCCGATGGAGGTAGAGCTGGCCGTCCGGGTTTGGACGGCAAAATAGGGCACCGCCCAAGAAAATAGCTTGGGGGTCACCAGTTCGACTCCCACAAGCACTCCAATGCCATGAAGCCCGTTGGGGGATGCTGCCTGCAATAATGCTTGCTTCATTGGGGCCAAGGGCGCTTCGGAAGGACGGCCTGATGCTTCATTTCTGTCCAGGGCGCTTTGCGTGGCCGTCACCACTGCTGGTGCTCCAGTCCGGTCAGAACAACAATGATGCACTCCGAAGCGTGTACCGGACGCTATGGTGGTCCAAATCGAGCATGACTTGGTGCGTTGGAAAGCTTGTGAATAGAACTATAACTTTGCTGACGATGTCTTTGTCCAAATACTCAACCCAAATTCGTCCACGATTCCTCAAAGTCTACGACCTGCAATCTGCCACAAAACTGCTCACAATGCGTGTGGCAACCCAACGCACACGCTTCGCCTCAGAACTCTGCCAAACTTCAGCTGTGAGCTCAGGAACAGTCAGGCCACGCCAAAACAGTGTTCCTGACATGTGTGTGTGTGTGTGTGTGTGTGTGTGTGTGTGTGTGTGTGTGTGTGTGTGTGTGTGTGTGTGTGTGTGTGTGTGTGTGTGTGTGCGTGTGTGCACGAGCGTGTGTTTTGTCAAATATTGGCCCATGCCATGCCTTGGGGCCGTCGTTTTCCTTGTTTGTGCATATATGTACAAATGGATGGATGTTTCAGAATGTTGACGATGTGCTGGACCAACTGCAAGTTCAATCACAACAATCGGTCGAGAAACCAGGAAGTTATGGCTCGTCAAAGTTGGGAGGAAAGCCGGCCGTCCGGGTTTGGACGGCAAACTTGTGCACCAGGCGATGTCCAGTTCGAACCCCACCACGTACAGTGATTCCGACAAAAGGTTATGGGCGTACAGCCTTGACCGTCCTTCCCGAACGTTCACGGCTTCCGCAACGCATGAGTGTCATCCCGGACGACATCGCCGTTGCACTTTGAGACTTGCACATCGAAAAAGGCAACATGACTCAGAGAACATCATCGCTGCCCATACAACGGTTCATGAGGACCAGTTTTGCGCTTTGGAGGTGGCACTTTGAGATCCACCTCGGGCACAAGGGGTTGCTCGAGCTCATGAAGGGTAGGGAGTTGCTCGGTGCAAGTGCGATGGATGCGGAGAAGCGGGCCTTCGTCAAGAAGAACACGGAGGCGCTCATGCTCATGGTGTCCTCGACTGCTGAGACCCAGTGGAGCTACGTACAAGGTTGCACTGAGAGAATTGAAACATGGAAGAAGCTCTGTTCTATCCATCAATCGACGCCGCTCGCGAATAACATGTTCTCAATGAAGCGACTCTTCACGGTGAGAATCGACGAGGGTGAGGATGTCAATTCCGCCATACAGTAGATCGGGTCTCTTGTCTCACAATGCAATGATATGGGGTGAAAAGTGAACACGCAGATGCAGACAATGGTCTTCCTCATGATTCTACCCGACAGTTAGAGCCCTCTCATCACTGTCGTGGGCGGATGGAAGGAGGCCGACCTCACCTATGGCAAGGTGAACCGTCGCAGGGGTGGCGAGACCTCAGCATCCTCATCGGCCCTCATCCCTGAAACGCACTGTGGCGACAATGGCGGGAAGAGAGGTGGCAGCAAGGGCGGCGGCAAGAAAGGCGACAAGAAGGGTGCGTGCCACAACTGTGGTAAGGATGGCCACTGAACCAAGGAGTGCCTGGAGGAGGCGTAGACCGGTGGTAAAAACGCTGAAGGCAAGAAGGCACTCCTCAACGGCAACAAAAACCACTTCCTCAAGAAGACCAATCGGTGATGTCTCAACTCCGGTGCAGAAGAGCATACCCAAGTCGAGAATGTNACAGCCTTGACCGTCCTTCCCGAACGTTCACGGCTTCCGCAACGCATGAGTGTCATCCCGGACGACATCGCCGTTGCACTTTGAGACTTGCACATCGAAAAAGGCAACATGACTCAGAGAACATCGTCGCTGCCCATACAACGGTTCATGAGGACCAATTTTGCGCTTTGGAGGTGGCACTTTGAGATCCACCTCGGGCACAAGGGGTTGCTCGAGCTCATGAAGGGTAGGGAGTTGCTCGGTGCAAGTGCGATGGATGCGGAGAAGCGGGCCTTCGTCAAGAAGAACACGGAGGCGCTCATGCTCATGGTGTCCTCGACTGCTGAGACCCAGTGGAGCTACGTACAAGGTTGCACTGAGANATCGGCCCTCATCCCTGAAACGCACTGTGGCGACAATGGCGGGAAGAGAGGTGGCGGCAAGGGCGGCGGCAAGAAAGGCGACAAGAAGGGTGCGTGCCACAACTGTGGTAAGGATGGCCACTGAACCAAGGAGTGCCTGGAGGAGGCGTAGACCGGTGGTAAAAACGCTGAAGGCAAGAAGGCACTCCTCAACGGCAACAAAAACCACTTCCTCAAGAAGACCAATCGGTGATGTCTCAACTCCGGTGCAGAAGAGCATACCCAAGTCGAGAATGTGGGGTGCACGAGCTACACCAAGTCCGCGGAGTCCATGGTGGCCGGCAGCCGGCCAAGGTGATGTGAGCGTGGAGGGGTGGTTGGTGGAAAAAAATATGCAATGCATTATTTGTGACATGTCCCCGCCCTGGCTCACATTTTGCGTGTGAGCCGTTTGAGGGACAAGGGGTATGAGGTGCTCTTTTGCAGAAAAATGCAACAGACATGCATGAACGCACCGTCAACATGGCCAAAGGAGGGGGCATTTATCTGGAGTTGTAGCATCTGCGGCTAGGGCACTCGTCGCCCGCGGTCGTGAAGGAGATGGCAAATCGCAAGATGGTTTGTGGCTTCGACACCACCGGTGCTGCAGCCGCAGCAGCAGATGCAGCAGCGCACAAGACGTGCGAGACTTGCATTTTTGGTAAGGCGAAGTGCAAGCCGTTCGACGAAGGCAAGCGGGGTGCTAAGGACCTGCTGGAGGTCGTACACACCAATGTGTGCGGGTCGTTCAAAGCACCGTCAAAGGACGGAGCATGGTGTTTCGTCATCTTCATTGAAGATTGCACCAAAAAGCTCTACGTCTACTTGTAGTGGAAAAGCGAGGTGCTGGACCGGCTGAAGGAGTACGTTGCAGCGGTGGAGAAGCAAACTGGCCGCAAGGTCAGAGCGCTATGCAGCGACAATGACCGGGAGTACGTGGGCTGCAGCGGGTCGCTGATCGAACAGAGCATTGGGTGACAGCCGACGACACTATACACGCCGCAGTCAAACGGCGTGGCAGAGCGCACAAACCAGACGCTGCTCAACATGGCGCGGACGATGCTCGTGGACTCAAAACCACCACGAAGTTTCTGGGTAAGCTGTGCGTACNGTGCTAAGGACCTGCTGGAGGTCGTACACACCAATGTGTGCGGGTCGTTCAAAGCACCGTCAAAGGACGGAGCATGGTGTTTCGTCATCTTCATTGAAGATTGCACCAAAAAGCTCTACGTCTACTTGTAGTGGAAAAGCGAGGTGCTGGACCGGCTGAAGGAGTACGTTGCAGCGGTGGAGAAGCAAACTGGCCGCAAGGTCAGAGCGCTATGCAGCGACAATGACCGGGAGTACGTGGGTTGCAGCGGGTCGCTGATCGAACAGAGCATTGAGTGACAGCCGACGACACTATACACGCCGCAGTCAAACGGCGTGGCAGAGCGCACAAACCAGACGCTGCTCAACATGGCGCGGACGATGCTCGTGGACTCAAAACCACCACGAAGTTTCTGGGTAAGCTGTGCGTACNCGAGGTGCTGGACCGGCTGAAGGAGTACGTTGCAGCGGTGGAGAAGCAAACTGGCCGCAAGGTCAGAGCGCTATGCAGCGACAATGACCGGGAGTACGTGGGCTGCAGCGGGTCGCTGATCGAACAGAGCATTGAGTGACAGCCGACGACACTATACACGCCGCAGTCAAACGGCGTGGCAGAGCGCACAAACCAGACGCTGCTCAACATGACGCGGACGATGCTCGTGGACTCAAAACCACCACGAAGTTTCTGGGTAAGCTGTGCGTACAGAAAGCTTCACCATCAACCTCACCCCAACGACGGTGCCGAAGAGGAAGAGCGGCTAAAAGACAACGCAAGAGGTGTGGAGCGGGCGCAAGCCACGTGTNGGCCGCAAGGTCAGAGCGCTATGCAGCGACAATGACCGGGAGTACGTGGGCTGCAGCGGGTCGCTGATCGAACAGAGCATTGAGTGACAGCCGACGACACTATACACGCCGCAGTCAAACGGCGTGGCAGAGCGCACAAACCAGACGCTGCTCAACATGGCGCGGACGATGCTCGTGGACTCAAAACCACCACGAAGTTTCTGGGTAAGCTGTGCGTACGGAAAGCTTCACCATCAACCTCACCCCAACGACGGTGCCGAAGAGGAAGAGCGGCTAAAAGACAACGCAAGAGGTGTGGAGCGGGCGCAAGCCACGTGTGGCGCACCTCAAGGAGTTCGGGTGTAAGGCGTATGTGATGGTGCAAGCGGCACAAAGAGGCGACAGCAAGCTGGACCCGCTAGCCAAGCCGTGTCTATTCGTCGAATACGAAAGTGCGCACAAGGCGTACCGGCTCTTCGACCCGCGGAAGGATGAGTTCTTCCACAGCTGCGATGTCGAGTTGGACAAATTGCAGAGCTACAACATTAGCAACGCATCGGCGAGGCACTCACCAAAACAATGAGAGGTTCCAACTCCTCGAGCACGAGGAGGCGGCGGCGGATGCGGATGTCAACGACGTGTCTTCCAAGTGAGACAATGCTGGAGAGCACTGCGACAGTACAGCAGATGCAGGTGTCGTTGGAGCACTAGACGCAGCAGCCGATGTGGAGGAGTCTGAGGACGAGGATGTCGTTGCAGTGGAGCAGCGGCAACCGTCGTCACCAAAGTCGCCGCATCGTGGCAAGAGGCAGTGGCACGCGGCAAAGCGGTTTGACGCGAGAACGGGCCGCTGGGTCGATATGGCGCGGTGCATGATAGCAGCCGCAACAGAGCCGACCACCGTGCAAGAGCCACTTGCACTGTCTAACGTGAAGCAATGGGACGAATCTAGGCTTGTGTCTCTTGCGAAGAACAATATGTGGGAGTTGGTTGATCGGTCCAAAAACGCGAAAATGATCAGCTCCAAGTGGTTGTTCAAGGTGAAGCTCACCAAGGACAGCAAGGTGGAGAAGTACAAGGCGCGGCTGGTGGCGAAGGGGTATGCGTAGTGCAAAGGCGTGCACAGCGATGAGACGTTCGCCTTCGTCGCCAAGTTCATGAGCATCCAGACGATCCTCGCAGTGGCAGCCGTAAAGGACATAGCTATCCATCAAATGGATGTCAAAACGGTATTTCTCAATGGCATCATCGACAATGATCTTCCCTAAGGTGCCGGAGGGGATGGATGCGTCGGAGGGCAAGGTGTGCAATTCACGCCTTGTACGGGCTAAAATAATCATCCAGGTGCTGGTACCAACAGATGGACGGCTACATGGCAAAACTCGGTTTCAAGCGCTCTGAATCATACCATGTGTACGTGCGACGCAGCAAGGGACTCCACCAGATCATCGCTCTCTACGTCGACGACCTTATCATGTGTTCGTCGGATCTGGCAGTAGCTCAAGGAGCAGCTGAGCAGCAGATTCGCGATGACCGACATAGGGGAGCTGAAGTACTACCTCGGGGTGAGCATCACGTGGAATCGGAGGACGCGCACACTTGAGTTGGGGCACAGCAAGTACGTGTCCAAGATGCTGAAGCAGTACGGGCATGGAAGGCAGCAAACCTATGGGCTGTTCGCTCTCCACAAGTTGTGAGATGAGTCTCGCGATGGCACCGCAAACAAAGGGGAGAAGGAGGACATGACGGGGGTGCCCTACCAATCAGCGGTGGATAGCCTCATGTACGCCATGGTGGCTGCTCGGTCGGACTTGTCCTATGCAGTGGGACAGGTGAGCAGATATGTGGCCAGTCCGGGGCCAATGTACTGGAAGACGACAAAATGCATCCTCCGGTACTTGCAGGGAACGCGGCACGCACGCCTGAAGTACGACGGCAAGGGGAGGTCCGAACCCTTGCGTCTGGTCTGCTACACTGACGCGGACTACACCGGGGACATGGATGAGAGGAACTCCACATCCGACTGCGTGTTCTTCCTTGCAAGTGCAACTGTCTCGTGGTGCAGCCGGAAGCATGACTGCGTCGCCACCTCCACAGTGGAAGCAGAGTCGTCGCGCTGGCCGAGGCGGTCAAGGAGGCGGTGTGACTCCACAGGTGGTTGGGAGAGTTGGGCGTGCTGCAGCAGGAGCCAACGCTGGTGCAAGAGGCCATCACCGGCTCCATCTCGCTAACCAACAACCCGATGCATCACATTATGATGAAGCACATCGATGTGCACTACCACTACGCGCTCGACATGATGGAAAAGGGACAAGTTGTGCTGCAGCATTGCAGCACCGAACACATACTCGCCGATTGCTTGTCCAAGGCGCAACCCAAGGACCGGCACCTCATCATTGTTGCAGGTCTTGGGATGAAGAGCTGTGAGGAGCTCGAGAACGTAGTGGTAGATGAGCAGGAGTGAGCAAGGAAGCATCCGGAATGGAAGGTGCAAGGGGGAGAGTGTCAAATATTGCCCCAATCCATACCTTGGAGTCATCGCTTTTCAAGAAGATGGCTCCGAATCCTTGAGTTGTGCACATATGCACAAATGGATAGATGTCTCAAAATCTTGACGATGTGTTGGACCAGTTGTAAATTGAATCGCAGCAATCGGTCAAGAAACCAGGAAGTTATGGTCCCTCAATGTTGGGAGGTAGAGCCGGACGTCCGGGTTTAGACGGCAAACTTGTGCACCGGCCGAAAAACGGGCGGTGATCAGTCCGACCCCCACCATGCACACCATGGCCGAGACACTCCTTCGGGGATGCTACCAACAATTTTGGATGGTTCACTGATGCTATATGGGCTTCGGAATGACGGCTTGATGCATCATTGAGGTCTAGGGCGTTCCGGGCGGCCGTCACCCACGCTGGAGGTGTGACAGAAATATAGATTCAATGATGCACTCTGAAGCGCGTAGCGGGCGCTTCGGTGGTCCGAATCGGACGCCGTTTGGTGCGTTGGACAGCTTGTGCCTAGCACTATAACTTTGCTGATGTGGTCGTCCAATAACTCTACCAAAAAATGTCTACAACTCTTCAAAGCTCTCTGTCTCCATTCTACCAGAATTCTGCTCACTTGGTGTGTGGCGACCCAAAGCACGGACCCCTTTCAGAGTCTCTTTGTCAAAGTACCGTGAACACTTGGACGCTCAGAGAACGCCAGGACAGTGATTCTGACATACTTTTGTGTGTGTGTCTGGGTGAGTGGATGTGGGAGGGTGTGAGGATGGGTGAGTGGGTGGGTATGTGGGTGTGTGAATGTGTGTGTGGGTGCGTGGGTGAGGGGATGACTGTGTGTGTGTGTGTGTGTGTGTGTGTGTGTGTGGTGTGTGTGTATGTAGGTGGGTGGGTATCTGGGCGTGTGTGGGTGGTCCCATGAGTGGGTGAGTGGGTGGGTGAGTGGGTGGATGGGTGGTCGTGTGGTTGAGTGGATGTCTATGGGTGTGTTGATTTGTGGGTGTGTGGGTTGATGGGTGGGTGGGTGGGCGGGTGGGTGGGTGTGCGTGTGTGTGTGTGTGTATGGGTGTATGGGTGTGTGGAATGGTGTTTGGGTATTCTTGTCGGTGTTTGGGTGCGTAATTGGATGTGAGGGTCGGTGTAAGGACCATCATGGCGCACATCATTGGAAACTGCTGCACCTCATGACAGTCGCTATGCCGCAGTCATTGTAAAGCATTTCAGTTGCTGCTGCTTGCGCTTCCGCAAGATATGACAAGGATCTCAACCTGTGGCACTGCCGTTCATACCATGTCGCTCCCCCAACGGTGAGGGACATGGCGAGGATCTCAACCTGTGGCACTGCCGTTCATACCATGTCGCTCCCCCAACGGTGAGGGACATGGCGAGGAGGGAGGTGGTGCAGGATCTTGAGTTCAAGGGCCTCAAAGCAGCCGAGGAGACCATGTGTGAGCCATGCCTTGTTCGCAAGGCTACACAGAAGCCATTTGGGGGTAAAAGGACACGCGCATCGGTGAAGTTAGAGGTGGTGCACACAGATGTGTGTGAGCCACTCGAGAGCTCCATTGGGGGGCTTGCTACTTCCTCATTTTCATCGTCGACCACAGCCGCAAAATCTGCCTCTATGTCTTGAAGAGGAAGAGCGAGGTGATGCCATGCATGCAAGAGTTTGCGCCAGCAGTGTAGCAAAAAACAGAGCTGAAGGTGAAGGCGTTTCGGAGTGACAACGGCAGTGAATATGAGGGCTGCCTCAAGTGGTTGAAGAGCAAGAGAATTAATTGACAGAAAACAATACCGCATTCCCCGTAGCATAATAGCGTCGCTGAGAGGGTGAACCGCACCATACTCAACATGGTCCGGTCCATGTTGAGAGATACCGGCCTCGCAGAAAGGTATTGCGAAGAGGCGGCATGGACAACGGCGTACATCATGAACCAGACGCCGATGAAGCCGCTAAAGACAAGGAGTCCAAGGTATAGAAGATGTCATGAGAAGTGTGGAGCAGAAAGAAGCCAACTGTGACTCACCTCCACACATTTGGCTATATTTCACGTGTTGTTGTGCAGGCACGGGAGAGGCGGGGCAATCTCGACCTGCCGACTCGCCGGTGCATCTTAGTTGGGTATGAGAGCGACAGCAAAGTGAACCGGCTCTTTGACCCGGCAAGGCAGTCAATCATGAGATTCACGACATCATGTTTTATCAGAGATATCTCAGTAAATGCTTCAAGGGGTCTTGGCCGAAGGCGCCGAAATAAGAGACAGAACAGGATCATCTCTGGCGCCGGTAGAATCAAAAGCATAACGGCTCTTCGCCGACGAGTGTGCAAAATACAACAGAGCACGACAACGTCTACCATGCACAACGGACAAAGCACCCGCACCGCCTGAGATGCTGCCTACCCACGTCATTTTGCTATGCGTTCGACTAGCAAAGCCGCTTGCTTAAGTCATGGCCTTGCGTTGTGGCCTTGCGTCGCTTCTTTTCCATACCACGTTCGGCGAGGACAGTCGTTTGGACGGACAAGGAAGTGGGTCTCTCCAAGCAGGGGTCTGGCTGCCACTCAATGAGGAGGAGACGCCGGAGGACGTAACAGAGGGTGATGTCTGAGCAGCTCCAACCGGCGAGAACCATCCGGGAAATGGGGGAGCGGCAGATTTGGAATCTACGGAGTCGGGCGATGAGTCCGAAGCACCGGCCGCAGTGGAGCTCGAGGATGCGGGGAGCAAGCCCGCATCTCCATGGTCCCCAAAGGAGGGGGAGTTATGAAAGCAGCACTGCAAGGGGGCAGAAGCAGCAGCGGCAGCAACTGTAGGAGCCCCAACAGCAGTAGCCCCGAGAAACGGACGCACAAGGAGGACGGCAAAGTGTTACGATGTCTCAGAGGGCATGTGGTATGAATTCGTGCAAGCGTTCTTCGTGCAAGACGAACTTGAAACCGTCAAGGAAGCATTGCAACGGAAGGATGGGGTTGAGTGGGTGGGAGTAACAAAACCTAAGCTCTCTTCCCACAACGAGAACACTACTTGGGAGCTGGTTCATCGGCCAAAGGAGGCAAAAAGCATCGGCTCCACGTGGGTGTTCTAGAAGAATCTCACAAAAGAGGGGAAGGTGGAGTGGTACAAGGCGCGACTGGAGGGAGAAGAAGGGATACGCCCAGAGGAAGGGTGAACACTACGGTGATACCTTTGCACCAGTGGCCAAGCTCGCCTGCATTTGCACGATCATCTCCGTGGCAGTGACGCGAGACTATGAGGTCCATCAAATAGACGTGAAAAATGCAATTCTCAACGGTGACCTGGAAAAGGAGGTCTACATGGAGGTGCCCGAGGGGATGGACGCACCGTTGCAGAAGATGTGCAGGCTTTGCAAGACACTCTACACACTGAAGCAAGCACCACTGATGTGGCACCTGCAAATGGACGGCTTTATGGCCAAGCATGGGTTCAAGCGTTGCGAAACAGATCACCGCATGTACATGCGGTAATAATAGAGGTTGCATCAGATNGCAGGCTTTGCAAGACACTCTACACACTGAAGCAAGCACCACTGATGTGGCACCTGCAAATGGACGGCTTTATGGCCAAGCATGGGTTCAAGCGTTGCGAAGCAGATCACCGCATGTACATGCGGTAATAATAGAGGTTGCATCAGATTATCGTCCTCTACGTGGATGACATCATCCTTGTATCATTGCACACGAATGATTTGGTGAACCTAAAGCAGCGGCCTGATGGTCGTTACAAAACGACCGACATGGGTGAGCTTAAGTACTACCTAGGCGTCACCGTCAAGTGGGACCGTAAGACGTGCATGCTGGAGATGGAGGCAAGCAAAATATGTACAGGAGGAGCTCTACCATTGTGAGATGGAGGAGTGCAGTTCCGTCGCTACACCAATGACCACAACGTGTGAGCTGAGCTCGAGCATGGGCCCGAGCATGGAGGAGGACAAGGAGAAGATGGCGAGCGTGCCATACCAGTCCACGGTTGGCAGAATCATGTGAACTATGGTGTCAACGCGACCTTACACTGCCTTTGCTGAGGGGCAAGTCAGCCGGCCCGTCACTGATCTGAGGGCATGGCATTGGCAAGTGGTGAAGCGGATCATCCGCTACCTCAACGTGACAAAAGAAGCGTGGCTCATCCGTGGAGGGGGAGCGCAGGGCGACTCCCTCGGGTTGGTCGGCTACTTAGACGCCGACTGGGCTGATGATGTGGATAACCAGAAGTCGACGTCGAGGTACGTCTTCGTGCTTGGTGGTGCGGCAGTTTCATAGGCAAGCGGGAAGCAGGACTGCGTGGCCTTTTCCAGCACTGAGGCTGATTATATTGTGCTCGCGGAAGCTACAAAGGAGACGGTATGGTTACGGTGATTGCTGAAAGAGATCGGAGTGCCACAAAAGAAGTCCACGATGCTCAACATGAGTGCCACTAGCCTCATCCAAAACCAGGTGCTACACAGGAGGACCAAGCACATAGAGATCCATCACCACTATGCGAGGTACAGGGTGTCAAAGGGAGATGTGGTAATCGTGCACTGTGCCACAAAGTACATATCCGCCAATACTATGACCAAGGCGCAGCCCAACAACAGGCACGAAATGAGCTACATGGAGCTTGGTTTTCCCTTTGAGGTCTAGAGACCTCAGGTTATAAGGAAAGGACATTAAGGTTGCGGTGCAAGAGGGAGATTGTTGGAATTCTATGACCCTTGCCATGGTAGCCGTTCATCGATTCCTTGGTTTTACCACTAGGGAATCATCTTACATCTGATCTCATTGCACATATTGATTCATTGGATTTTGCCATGCGATTTTAAGCTTTGAGTCGCTCAATTTGAGTGAGTCTTTGAAAAGTTAGCCCCGCCCAAAGTTTGGGTGGTTGGGATGGGATACTCCATCATCGGTGGTCCAAGTTCAGCTCCAAAAGTCTCCAAAGGCATGTGGGCCATAAACAAAGGACCGTGGGAGGTTTCCTTGACCAGGGCGAGCCTCCCCATGTCTCTTGGGCCAGAAAGGGCACTTCGTCGGGCGGCAGCACCTTCGTCGAAGTGCCTCCGATGACCGTGGACGTGCAAGGGCATGGTGGGCAGCCCCACCATGGGTTACTTTGATGGCCATAGTGGGGGATCTATTGCTCCATTTTGGGCATGCTTCAATGCATTGGGAAGAAGCACATGTTGTTAGAACTTTATGTAATCTCAATATGTCAAGCTTCGAAAACACGCTTCAATTGCGTTGTCCTGTTCACTCTTGACTTACATCTTTGGTCTCCACACTCTTCACCATTGGTGTCCATTGGCTACCTACGGCAACGTGCATCCCTGAAGGCGAAGCACCCTTGATGGTGTTTCGACGCCCACTATAGCTAACAAAGAGGACCCTCTAAGGCAAAAAACAGGGTATCGATCAAAATTGATTGTTTTTTTTTGGGGTGATGTAGTTGTGGAGGGAAGGCTTTGGCCGATATTGATGTGGACAGTGAGAGAGAGTCAGAAATAAATTTATCGACCAACATCAATGATAGTGGCCATCGATGGCGGATATTGGCTATATTGGTCGATACAAGTGGACAGGAGGGGGGCTCTCCAGTCCCCGATATCACGGTATCTTTGTTGATATCGATATCGATATCGATCTCGACTCGATGTCAATATCGAAATGGAGACCCAAAATGGCCCCAACATCGTCGATGTATCAATTTNGGGGTGATGTAGTTGTGGAGGGAAGGCTTTGGCCGATATTGATGTGGACAGTGAGAGAGTCAGAAATAAATTTATCGACCAACATCAATGATAGTGGCCATCGATGGCGGATATTGGCTATATTGGTCGATACAAGTGGACAGGAGGGGGGCTCTCCAGTCCCCGATATCACGGTATCTTTGTTGATATCGATATCGATATCGATCTCGACTCGATGTCAATATCGAAATGGAGACCCAAAATGGCCCCAACATCGTCGATGTATCAATTTCAATATATTCGTTGAGCCTCTCTACGAGTTGATACGAGTCTTCCTTATTCATAGATACGGGTCTTCTAGAACAAGATCCACGCCCCGTTAACGCAGTTAACCATATCATTACAGTGCTAATGTATCAAAAACCATCAGACCCTACTAATCTGACACCCCCCGGCCTTACACATATGTTGCATCCTACCTTGATAAATTCGGGTTTTTTTAGGGTTGGGCTCGAACTATTGGGACCGATTTATTCGACCCCATTTATTCGGGCCGAGTCCTGGATTTTATCATGGAGGGTCGAACCTGGGCTCCCAGTTCGACACCCACTCTCCAGAAGTCAGGAAAAAAAAAACCCCAATGGCTTTTTCATGGTGGTTGCATTGCATGCATGGAGGCACGGTGCTTTACTTTGGTGTGTGTGTGTGAACTTGACATGGCGTAGCTATAGTGACATCTTAACAGCACCAACTAAAGTCTGGTATGATATTACGTGAACATGAGTGGAAGGCAGGGCATTGCATGTACATGAATCTCTCTTCAACTGCCTTGAAAAGTTGCCCTCTGGCAGCCCCCTCCCCCCCCCCCCTTGTTTTTTGGGGGGGTGCATGAGATCCGGGCTTCTTGGTCCTCCTGGGACCAAATAGTTCGGTCCAAAATATTCGGGCCGAATTATTCGGCCCGAAATTTGATCGAGGTAGGCTGCATCTAAGGCCACCAGTGCATCATGCTATGTGCTGAACAAATATCATGGCTTAAAATCTCCGTCCATATGACACAAGGCTACACATTCTACTTGGACCTTGCAAACATTTGATCTTTGTCACATCATTCAACATTTCTTTGTGTACTTAGGACATGTGCGGACCCCACTCCAGTTATCACCCCACTGATTCCATGGAGTAACATGTCTAGTTCCATGGAGGAACTCGACGATCATTGTCCAATTCACAAGTGTCAAATATTTGACATGCAGCACAGTAACTATAGCCACAGAGACCACTAGTGTTTTCCTTTTGCCACTACTTCCACTCACAATTCAAGCAGATTCCAGCGGAAGCTGGAATTCTTCCAGCCAGTTCATTCATGCCCAAGTTTCTACAGACCCCTACACCCTTATGGTTGTGCTGCCACTAGTCACCAACAACATCTTTGAATCACAGAAACCTCAAGTCATTTCCTCCTTCCAGCACTACCACTCACATGTACTACAGAAGTGTTAGGGCACCAATGGAAGCTGGAATGCTGCCATTGAGGTAATTAGACTGCAACCATCTGAAATAAAAAAGGTTTTCATTAGAAATACGAGCATGTCCCAAGCAGTGTTTTGCACCATGAGTGAAATAAACACAGTGCACATTGCATGGTTCAGGTCTCTCTTCAAATGCAAGTGACAGTGTACAAATGGTGACTACAATGTGGACACTACGCTCTGGAACTGAACCAACCATCGGACAGAAGTTATGAATCTTTCCTTTACGAAAGTCCAGGTCTCCCATAACCCAAACCACGCCCTGAGACCGCAGACAGACATGTCATTATAGTTCTGATAATGCACCAAACACCATCAGATCTCACTGTGATACACTTCTTTTGCATCTGTGGCAACCAGTGCATCATGCAATTTGCCGACAACATGTCGGCGAAATCACAGCTTAAAATCTCCATCCACATGACACAAGACTACACATTCTATTTGGACCTTGGAGAAGTATGTCGGAGTCACATCATTCAACAAATATCCGAGTACTAACGACCTGTGTGGACCATTAAGATGATTGTCACTTCATTGTTTCCATGGTGTGCAAAAATGATGTGACTCAAGACTCGTTGTCCAACACAGAAGTGCGTTGATTTGGCACGCAGCACGGTTAGCCACACAGTAAGTGTAGACATAGAGACCAGGAGTGCTCGCGTTATTTCCACCACTATCACTCACAGGTATTGAAGGCTTATTAGGGCACCAATGGTACTTGGGATGCTGTCACTCAGTTGATTCTTGTCCAACCGTCTGCGGCTCAACGGTGTACACAAGAAACACGAGAATGTGACAAGCAGTGTTTTGTACCATGAGTGAAAAAAACACAGTGCAAAGTGCTAGGTTTAGGTGTCGCATCAAATGCAAGTGACACAACAGGCTTTCAACCAATCCAATCACCTGACAGGTTATACGGACCTGTATTTTGCACAAGTCCAACCCTCCCATGTCCTGAGATTCATGCCATGAGGTTGCAGACAAGCAAATCATAACAGTGCTTGATGCACCGGATGTCATCAGATCCCACAAAGTCAGACTTTCCACTGTGATACACTTCTGCTGCATCTATGGCTACCAGTGCATCATTCTATTTACTGGCAACATGTCACGGCTTCAAATCTCCTTTCATTTGACACAAGGCTACGCAATTTACTTGGACCGAGCAGACACTTGATCTGAGTCACAACATTGTCAGCTGGAGAGAAAGGTGACACCAAAAAAGGGAAGAGTGGACATTAGTCAATGGCTTCGGACAGACGGCCGTATCATGTGGCCAATCTCAACGCATTGGCATTAACTAGCAACAAGCATACAAATGTACAACCAAGTTGGTCTTGCGCCAACCACGGCAGGAATACAGTCCAAAAGCAAGATTTTATGTTCCAAGGACTTGTTCAATGGGTGGCAAGGGGGAAATTCAGCATTGGCACACGGCACGGTTCGTCATACTGAAACCTTCCAGAAAAATACCTTTTAGTATTCTCCGCCGGTCAGCACTACTCACAGCCACTCCAGATTTCTTAGGGCACCAATAGAAGCTGGAATGCTGCCAGTCAGTTGATTGTTGTCCAAGTCTCTGCAGCTCAAACGGTGTTCATAAGAAACACGAGAATGTCACAAACAGTGTTCTGTACCATGAGTGAAAAAACACAGTGCACATGGCATGGTTCAGTTCTCGCTTCAGATGCAAGTGACAGATCACAGCTGGTGACCATAACATGGACACAATAGGAATTGAACCAAACCAACCATCTGACAGTTGATATGGATTTGTCTTTTTCACAAGTCCAACCCTTCCATGTCCAGAGATCGCAGACAAGCGTATCACTCAGTGCTTGACGAACCGGACATCATCAGATCCCACAAATTCAGACTTTCCCTTGCGATACACTTCCGCTGCATCTATGGCTACCAGTGCATCATGAAATTTACCGACATGTCATGGCTAAAAGTCTCCATCCATTTGACACCAGGCTACACATTCTAATTGATCCCTGAAGACACTAGATCTGAATGACAACGTTGTCAGCTGGAGAGATAGGTGACAGCAGAAATTGGAGCCCATGGACAGTGGTCAATGACGAACTTTGGACATACGGAAACATCATTTGGCCAACCTTCAGCCCTCCAGCCCTTTGGCCAAACATTGACATTTACCGGCAACGAGGGTGCACAGGTGCAACCAAGTTGGTCTGTTGTAAACCATGGGAGGGGTACAGTACAAAAGCAGGAGTTGAGCTACCAGGGACTTGTTCCATGGGTGGCAATGCGGCAACCCAGCACAGCATCATACATGGAAGGTATGAATCCGACATGGCACGGTCAGCTACTATGGCTGTTGTACAATAGCTGTAGCCTACAGAATCCTACAACCTCATGTTTTTACCTCCACTTGTCACCAACAGTGTCATATGATCACAAAAACATTTAGTCTTTTCCTCCTGCCAGTGCTACTACTCACAGTCTCTGCAGATTTTTCAGGGCACCAATGGAAGCTGGAATGCTGCCAGTCAGTTGATTGACGTCCAAAGCACTGCAGCTCAAGCAGAGTTCATTGAAAACAAACACATGGATCCCCTTGCCACAAACAAGTAGAGAGTGATTTGCACCACGGGGGAAAGGCACTCACAACACATCGTATGGTACAGTCGTTCCATCAAGTGCGTGTGACAGCTCACAGTAACAAGAAGCTTCGACATCGGTGACTAACCAGCAGACCAAGGCCGTCGTTTTTTGTTTCACAAGTCAAAGTTCGACGTACCGTCTGAAAGATTGATAGCTTGCAAACCAAAAAAACCACATTGTCCCACCCATTTTCACCAGTCAGTTTGGGGAGCGTTCTGCCGTTCATAATGTGTGAAACTGGATGCTTGTCAGCTGGAGGAGTAGCACCATTGTTTCCATGGAGTGACAAAATGATGGAACTCGACATTCATCGTCCAATTCACAAGTGTTGTAGATTTGCCATGCAGCACGGTTAGTTATGCAGAAACTTCAGCCACGGAGACCTCTAGTGTCGTCCTTTTGCCACCACTTCCACTAACAGTGTTGTCAGATTTGTTAGGGCACCAATGGAAGCTGGAATTCTGCCAGTCATTTCATCTGACGCCCAAGTTTCTACAGAGGCCGACATCCTTATGCTTGTGCCGCCACCAACAACATCTTAGAATGAATAAAAAACAATGGAAGCTTCGTTCTTTTCCTCCTGCACGCGCTACTACTCACAGTCTCTGCAGATTTGTTAGGGCACCAATGGAAGCTGGAATGCTGCCAGTTACTTGATTGATGTCCAATTCTCTACAGCTCAAACGGTGTTCACAAGAAACACGAGAATGTCACAAGAGGCATGGTGCACATGTGTTTTGTACACATCGCATGATTCAGGTCTTGCTTCAAATGCAAGTGACAGATAACAGCTGGTAGGGCTGTCAAACTACGGTATTTGTGTACCGCGGTATGGAATACCGCGGTAGGAGGGTACCGTGGTATTGTTTACTGCGGTAGGAGGGTACCGCGGTATTCAATACCACGGTATCCTACTTCCTCGTGAGGTTGGTACCAATACCGGTACCGCTCCCACGGTAGGACCAGTATCGTTCAACTAGCGTGGTACATACTATGTACCGCGGTACACGGAATACTGCACAAGGCGTAAACACGGTACCAAAGAGAGTATCGTTGGTTTAAGAGGAACAGAAAGAAAAAAAGGAGTGGCCATTTGTTATCATCCATGTGTGTTAGGACCATCACGCACATCCAATGAATAAAATGAAGAAAAAAGCCCAACATTCGTCCATGCATGATGCAACCAGCTCATTTGTTAAAAAATTGCAAACAATGTAAGAATGCAGACGTGATAGAAAAGAAACAAAAAAATGTCACTTATGCAAGAAGGAGGAATCGGATCTGGAAACCGCCACCCGGTCTTTTCATCGGTGAGTTCCGTCGGGCGCCCGTCGGTTCTGTCGTCGGTTTGCTCCAAATGACGCCCCAGCATTGGGGCCTACGGACCCTCGACAATTGTCATGGGTTCTGTTACAGATAAAAATGGGAGGGGGGGGGGGTTGCAGACACGCCAAGCATGTGCGCACCCCTCCCCCCCCCCCCCCCTTTTCTGGGGTCCATATTTTTTTCGCACGTGCCACTGCATACATCAGGTGGGAGATTCAACCAAAAATGGACAAAATGGGGGGGGGGGGGGACACAACAAGCGTGTCCGCGTCCCCCATTCTTTTGGTCCCTATGTTTCCCGCACGTGCCAGTGCATACATCGGGTGATAGAACCGGAAAAATGGACACAAAGGGGGTTGCGGACACGCCAAGCGTGTCCGCACCCCCCTTTTTTGGAGGCTGCAGAGGCCTACATCCTTAGGCTTGTGCCACCACTAGTCACCAACCATATCTTTGAACCACAAAAACCTTCTGTCTTTTCCTCCTGCGAGCACTACCACTCACAGTCTCTGCAGATTTGTCAGGGCTCCAATGGAAGCTGGAATGCTGCCAGTCAGTCCACTCCAGGACAAGTCTCTGCAGCTCAAACGGTTTCCATAAGAAACACGAGAATGTAACAAGCCATGTATTTTAACCATGAGTGGAAGGAAAGTGCACATGGCATGGTTCAGGTCTCGCTTCAAATGCATGATAACAGCTTACAGCTGGTGACGACAATGTGGATACAACAAGCTTGAACTGACCCAAGCATCTGACAGGGAACACAAATCTTCAATCATCACTAGTCCAGGTCTCCCAAAACCTGATCCACGCACTGTCAACACAGACAAAAATATCACTGCAGTGCTGATGCACCAAACACCATCGGACATCCCACTGCCAGAAGCATATGCCGCATCTATGGCCACCAGAGCATCATGCAAATTACCGGCAACATGTCACGGTTTAGAATCTCCATCCATATCACACAACGCTACACATTCTACTCGCAGTCTTTTTGTCTGAGTCAGAACATGAGGCATGAGCACATGACAGCTCTGGGTGTCTCACTCTAAAACCAGCCCCCCCCTCCCCCACCTGCCCCTTGTTCCTGCCCTCACTTGTCTGATCGCTGCTTTTTGCTTGCCAGAACGTTGTGCTTGACAACGAAGCGGCAGGGGCAGTGAGAAGAACGTTGAGGTAGTCAGACAAATGTCGGAAGTAATCACTCCAAGGCCTGCTCACCGTTTGTGATCAGCAGCCGGCACAGAATTCCAGAACTTTTTGCCAACATGTAGAACTTTCAAGAAACAGGCGTGGCACGGCACCTCGGCAAGGCACCGCAGCCGCACGGCACGGCTCAGTACGCAACTACCGCGGTACTGTATTTGCATCATGATGCGTCACTGGTAGTACCGCAGGTCATATGTGTAACACATATGATATGACCCACTGGTTGTTTCCACACATGTGCCTCACCTTCAGATGGATGGACCGGCACTCCTGCCGCTTTAGGTAGGGTGCTGCAGCATACTGCCACAGCTAGCAGCACAAGCCACATTCTGGTGATGTATGGGGGAACTCTGTCTGGCCTCCCCCCTCCTTCCTCCCGGTCCCTCCTGGGCATGGGGTTCCGATCACTGCAACCACTCCAACAGGCAGGCTGCTTGCACCCAGATCTTGTGGTCATCAGTAAGGCTTCCCAAACGAGTATCTGGAGTCGCCTACTGCACGAAGCTGATCGCCGCAACTCGTGCACGATTGCCGCTTCGACCGGTGACTGACGTTGACGAGCGTTGGACCTATCGACGACCCATGGAATCTGGGCAAATCTTCCTGCGTCTTGCCTGCTTGTGGTCTGCTAAAAGACTGTCAAAAACTCAATCTGTTCGATTACGCGGCTTTGAAAACTTGACGGCCGTCTGTTCTACCGCGTTGGTCTGCTTTGACAAGTTGCCTTGCTACTGTCGTGAAGCATGCCGTTTAATCATCCGTTGAATTTGTGTTTCAAAACTTACAACCGTATTCAAGTGGATCGCGGTTATGGCAATCATGCATGTTTGAAGCACTGAACGATGGAAGACAAAGAGCATGATTAGGAAAGTGCGGTCATTACATTGTACACATGACATGCTTCCCTGCACCTGCGTGCACATGACCCATGTCGCAATCCTCCCTCCCCCCGCACCCCATATGGTCATGGACGTTCAGTCATGGAAACATATCTACTAACCCTAAACCAGCCCGAAGCTAACCCTAAACCAATCCCCAACCATCCATGCCTACGTCATGCTTGTGGCAACGATGCGGCATCCCTCTTGGCAGCTGCCGCATATGCATGTCTACGCTGCCCTGAGTCGTCTCCCTCAGGAGACGACTCAGGGCATGCAGCTCGGGGATGTTCAGCGAGCATTTCAGCAGCTGCAAGCGACGCATGGTGTTGGGAGCCATGCCGCGGCGGAAGTCAGTAGAGGTATGGCGTGCACGCAAGAAGGTACGCTCGCATGCAGCAGAGGATGCCTGGGCCGGCAGGAGGTCCATGGCAGCCATGTAGTGGATCGGCATCGTGGTCCTGCGTGCGGTCCAGAACTTGATAACGTCCGCACCCTCTTCCAGGCGATCGCCGTTGACGTAATGGCCGTTCTCACGCAGCAACGGACGCTGCGGTGTACGGCCATCGCTGAAAATCTGGCCTACACGGCCACGCTTGCTCCCCGTGATGCCCACGCTGGCACGGCGGCGGATGTTGATGTCTTCCGTGCCCGAAGATGGTGCAGCGTCATCCTGCGACAAGCAGAAGAGACCAGCCTTAGCGCTCATGTATGGGGGAAACGATGTCGACCATGTGTACCGATGCTTTTGCGCAAACACAACGCATGCATATGCACCGTACCTCATGCTGGTCGTCGTTGACGTTGGCTGCAGCAGCGGCGGCCTCACGACGTGCGCGAATGTGCGAAGACACGCGGACTGGCGAAACCAGCTCCGAACCACCGTTATCCGCAGCTGCAGCGGCATCCGGAGCAGGCCCCGCGCTGGCGGACCCCCCCAGCATGTCGTCCAGCGCTGCTGCAGCAACGCTGATTTGGGTTGGTGCGGTCACAGCTGCTGCGGACGTAGTTGCAAGCTCCGCGGCATCATCTGCGATCCCTCCGTCAGCCGCCGTCGGTTCTGCTGCGTCACTTGCCGGGTCAGCGGCGGCTTCCAGGCCTGCAGCTGCGTCAGCGCCGGCACCTGTGGACGAGGTTGATGGAGCAGCATGTGCGGCTGCAGCGGCTGCGTTCTCGGCCTCCGCGGCCGCCAGCGCGGCACGTATGCATGCAACGTTGTACTCGTCTTCGTACGGCTGCAGCTGCTCAAGGACCGTGCGCTGCACGCCCTCCGGGTGGATGTCGCCCTCATCACCATCATACGTGTCCTGGAAGTACCGCTTGTTGAAGCGGGGGTCCAGCCACGTGCCGAGGCACTGAAGGTCACCGCTGTGGGCGTAGTACGTGGTGATGCAGGCGGCAGCTTCGCGGAGGGCGGGCGCAAGTGCGCTCTGGACGACATGCAGCTCAGCGTGTGCACCGTCGGAGGAGTGGCGAGCAGCATCGACGGCGGCGTCAAAAGTAGCAGCTGACTCCGAAAGGTGGTCCAGGAGCGAGTTGTAGAAGGGGACCGGAAGACCGATGGTCGGGTACGACTCACCCGAGACGTCATCGGTCATGTTCTTGAATGGGACCAGCACGTCCGCGATGCAGCGGATTGTCGCCCACTGCGCGGGAGAGAGGAGCATGTCGGTGCTGTTGATGTCAGCAAGCCAGGCCTCCAATGGGACGCACTGGTCGTACGCGACCTGCAGAAGGTGGACAGTGCTGTTCCAACGCGTCCGGCTGTCGATTTTGAGTTTGCGGTAGGGCGTGTCGTGCTGCGCCAAGAAAAAATCTTCCACCGCAGCGTAACGGAGCGGACTGCGCGAGATGAACGTGGCGAGGATGCGGACGAGGTTGATGATGCGCTCGACTGCTGCGCAGCTCAGAATCTTGCCGACGGCGATGTTCAAAATATGGTCGAAGTAGCGGATGAATTTGCCGTCGGTAAAACCTGGGCATTGCTGCACCAAAAACCTCTTCACCATGGACACATTGGCTGATGCATTGTCCATGGTGACGCAGCCAGCCCGCTCCCACAGCCCCCACCCCTCAACGCACTCACGGAATACGCGGTAGAGCGCGTATGCGTCGTGGCCACAGCGCACATGCTCGAAGCCACACACGAGTGACAGCAAGCGCTCGCGGTAGATGCCATGGGCGGTCACGCCCACGTAGGAGTCGTTGGCCTCGGAGGACCACCCATCCATGGTGAAGCTGATCTTCCCGGCGCACTCGTGGAGCATCTGTCGAACAGCTTCGTGAAAGCGAGGATACGCGTCAGCGATGTGGCGAGCAACTTTCTGTTCAGACCACAAAATTGCGGCAGGGTTTGCATGCTCAAACGCCTCCTGCATCCACTCAGACTCCACCACCGCAAAAGCCAAATCGTGAGCCACGATCATCTTCCAAATGCAGCTGCGGAAAAACGTGGCATCCCAAAACGGACGGGCGTGGGCGACGTTCTCATCCGTGCCATCGCCAACAGCCAGCTGGACACGCCGAGGAGCACGACCGGCATACACCATGCGCTGTGCATCGCGGCGGTTGATGGAGGCGAGGTGGTTCCACATGCTTGTGGTACTCCCGTCGCGGACGCTGACGGTGCGGACGACGTTGTTGTTCTCGCAGAGGCGGCATGCCGCACGTGGGGCTTCTCCACCCACAGGGTAGAAATGCTCCCAGCAGAAAGCACGGACACGACGTCCGGTACCCGTAGTTGGTTTCGCCATGACAGGCGAATGAATTGTCACGGACACCGCGCTGGAGCACTTGATTGTACGCCATGATGCTTGACCTAAACCTGCATGGAGAGATAACGGACATCAGCAATTCTCGTAACGAACAAAAGCGAGCAGGACGGTGCTGAAGACGCGGGGCTGGGGGGGGGGGGGGGGGGGGGGAGTGGCGGAGAGCCTCACCTGGAAACGCGGACAAAAGGATGGAGTTGGCACGTGGAATGAGTGCATGTGCCTCTTTTTACGCCAAAAAAATGGGGCACGTGCTGTCATGCGACTAGCACCAACTCGTTTGAAGTAGTTTAATTCTGCCACCTACTGATGCCAGCATAGCAATGGAAAACAAGCGGCTGTGGGCATACGCAGTGGATAGTGGCTAAGGTCCCATAAAACAGGATAAGGGACCTCCGCGTGGGTGAACGCCGCTGTGAGTATGACACCTGAAAATTCATAAAATCCTTTCCTGACAAAGATGGCAACTATGGAGCACGCGAGCCCAATGATCTGCCCGTCTACGATACAAAAAATTATATGTACGTGGTTTGTGGAGCTCCAGGAGTCGGGCACGGCCATCGGTCGTTGTTTTTGTACTGGTAATCGGGGTCCATTTCTCCCTACAGAGGTAGAAAACAATAAAACCCAAGCCACCCAATCGTGACTGGGAGAAGGAATTTGTTTTTTTGCACCGTGAGATGACAGGAGGGGTCCCCGACTGCACGCCCAAAAAGTGACTAGCCATCGACATTGCGACTGGTCTCCGGCGTGGAAAACAATAAACATGCGGAGAAGAGGTTTGAGTGAACCGTAGTTGTGCGTAGCTAGGGGTGAGGCTCATCAGCTGTAAGCACCACACGACGCTTATTCGGGAAAATTGGTTNCCGACTGCACACCCAAAAAGTGACTAGCCATCGACATTGCGACTGGTCTCCGGCGTGGAAAACAATAAACATGCGGAGAAGAGGTTTGAGTGAACCGGAGTTGTGCGTAGCTAGGGGTGAGGCTCATCAGCTGTAAGCACCACACGACGCTTATTCGGGAAAATTGGTTTCCGCTGCTCATATGGCGCTAGTGACATGCGGGCCACCGTTGGATAAGATGCACAATTTGGACGGTCAGATGTGCGTGCCCACGAAAAGAGTATTCAGTGCACAGCGGGCATAGTTGACGTTCATGCCCGACTACCAGCCGGTCCATCTGGTCTATCGTGCACGTCCGATCATGGCGGAGTACGCCACCGGCGAATCACTGCCGGCAGTGAACGGCGTTCCGGCCACAGTTATGCTCTCAAACCATCCCTCAATTTCAATTCGTTGTGAAAATTTCTCATTAGCACGTGCGGAACATTATGTCTAATACCGTGAGCCAATAGAAGGTTGTACACGTCTTCATCCCCCTCTTCCATCATCACCTAGCTTCGCAAACTTCCACAAGAATGACGTCATCGTTCGACTCCCCGTAGAAGTCGATCAAAGGCGATACCAGACTTCCCGCCAACGACGGGACGCCACCCGGTTCGGTCTCGCGTCGCTACAGGACTGCCNCCATCCCTCAATTTCAATTCGTTGTGAAAATTTCTCATTAGCACGTGCGGAACATTATGTCTAATACCGTGAGCCAATAGAAGGTTGTACACGTCTTCATCCCCCTCTTCCATCATCACCTAGCTTCGCAAACTTCCACAAGAATGACGTCATCGTTCGACTCCCCGTAGAAGTCGATCAAAGGCGATACCAGACTTCCCGCCAACGACGGGACGCCACCCGGTTCGGTCTCGCGTCGCTACAGGACTGCCAAAATTACTCGCGGCTAGTACGCTCGTTTGGGATCCCTTAGTCGTCAGTGTGAGACGTTCAGTGGGTGACAGAATAGTACATCAGAATAGTACATCCCTTAGTCGTCAGAATAGTACATCCCTTGCACTGCATTATTAAATGCAGTGCAAGGCACTGCTGCTAGCTTGTGTATTGGAAAAGTCCAAACACGAGCAGTTGAGGCGAGCCGTGAGCTTCTCTCCTAAAACCTGGAACTCACGTCAAAGATCGTAAGTGACGGCGAGATCTTTTTAGAAACCAAAATATTTTGTTGCGAGAATCGAGTAGCAGTTGACCAGGGCATAGGATGTTCATGTGGGTGATGAATTCAAGATTACACGGGCGGAACAGGATGTGATTTTTGGAGTAGGTGGGGAGGAGGGGGAGTGGGGGGGGGGCAAGCAAGCGATGATAGGGCCGTCCACTACGGGTGGGAGGCGTCGGCATGGGCCGTGACCCGGATGTCAAGCCGGACAAGGACTAGGTTCAAGACGAGGATGAGGACTAGCTGAGCGAAGACAATGAGACAAAATGGCCGCACAGTTGGAAGAGGCCAGGAGGGGGAGGGGATGAGGGACGGGTTGTGCAGGGGACTCTTAAGGGAGAGGGGAGACTGTGAGAAGGAGGGGGAGGGGTAAGGTGAGATGGGGTGAGGCAGCAGGAGGTGGAGGGGCAGGGAGTGGGGGAAGGGAATGGGGATTCGGAGGGCAAGGAGGAAGGGGATCAGAAGGGGGAAGTGGGGAAGAAGGAGGCGAGCTGCGAGGGAAAAATGCGGGGGTGAAGGGGTGAGGGGGAGGGGGGGAGAGGCATTTTGGGGGAGCGGTAGGGTCAGGGGAGGGTGAGGGGGAGGAGCGAGAGGTGAAGGAGGAGGACTAGGATGACGACAAGGAGGAAGAGGAGCATGAGGAGGTTCTGGAGGAGGAGAAGGAGGACGAGGACGAGGAGGACGAGGAGGACGAGGAGGACGAGGAGGAGGACGAGGAGGAGGAGGAGGAGGAAGAGGAAAAGGAGGCGGCGCAGAAGGAGGTGGAGGGGGAGTGGGAGGAGGGTGAGTGGGAGGAGGAGGAGGAGGAGGAGGAGGAGGAGGACAAGAAGGCGGCGGAGGAAGAGGTGGCGGGGGAGTGAAAGGAGGAGAACCACGACGACGTTGCAGGTTTGGGCGAAGGGGAGCAGATATGTCCTGCAATGGTGCGGACACGGGCCACGAAGGTGCAGTTCTGCAATGTCGCGACGTCGCGACGTCGGCTCCGGTGGGTTCAAGTCGCAGTCGCGATGGCAGCAGTGGCCAACTGCAACTCCGGCTCGGCTGCCAAAGCTGACGCACTCGCAGCCCCACGCGCGCGCGTGTGAACAAAACGCGTTTTCAAAGCGCGTTCTCCGAACGGCAGAGCGCGTTCGCAGAAAGTCAACTTTTTTTCTGTGGGCGCTTTTGCGCGACGCCATAGCCGACTCGGAAAAATGTGCCATCCACCCGTTGACTCTCCGTATTTTCTTCGGATACCCATGCTGTTTCTACGTCCAAGAGAACAATATCAGCACGTGCGAAAATGTTTGGGGAGTAAACTTCATGGTCTGAGAAAGGGAACCTCCCAGGCCCCGCAGTAGCGGGGCCTCGGACGTGCCCGGACCTTAACAAATCCCAAACCCCCTGAGTGTAGCTAGGGGGCTTGCCGGATTTCTTTTTTACATGGAATTTTGTATGAAAACTCTTGAGTAAGAGGCGGAAATACTGGCAGTCAACAAAGTGATGGGATTTGTTGAATTTTAACTGGTGGATGGCATAGCGCTTCGGGCGAGGTATGGGGGTGCGTAAATATTCTGATTTTTTTGTGTGCAGACTCAAACAGGCGGTTTAATCCCAGGACTCTCCCTTTTGGCCACTTTGCAGATCTAGTCATTTGTTTGACTTCTCTTACATTCACGACTACTCCCAAACATTTCACAAATCTAGCCCAACATTGTTTATCATCTTGTATTTCTGGCCAGCTTTTCCAGCGTCGGTCTTGCTGGGATGCTAGGTCACAACAGTCTAACGTGTCATGTCGGATTTCGTCGGAGGTCTTACATTGCTGGCTGTGTTGCAAAAATAATTCCAAACCGATGTGACAATTTCGCACCTCTTACATGTTTTTGACCACGTTTGCGCGCCATACATCGCATGTTCCCCCATTCTTTCTTTCCCTTTTCTTCCCAAGTTGTCGTCCTCGTCTCGCCCGAACGACCAATTGACTCACCGACGGGGTCAAGCTCGCTCAAAACAGCTGCACTCGACCGGTTGATTCTCGTATTTTGTGACCCTGTTCGTAAGCGACTTGGGCAGGGGGGCTACATGAGTGCCAAAACCAGCCCTAGTGGGCAAACAGAATCAGTCTAAAAGTAGAGACTTCAAAAAATTCCCATATACAATGCTCAAGTTTTTTAAACGTATTAAAATCCAACAAGAGATTGGTGTACCAAAATGTATGGACCATGTATGTACCAAAATGTATGGACCATGTACGGACAGGTTGTTTATGGCTCCGGAGGATTGGCGCATCGCGTGTCGCCTCCGACTCGGGTTGCCCACCGCGCACCTCCGGCATACGCCAACATGTTCGTGCCGAGCACACAGCCGGATCGATCCGTGTGCTCCCCAGCACGCGCTCCGTTGTGGCACAGGGGGACACACCAGGAGGGTACACAATGCGGTGGTGTGGGAGCTGGCACCTATCATGCGGGAGGCGGGTCTCGGGGGGGTGACGGTGGAGCACCGGGGGTTGTTGGAGGAGGGTCGGCCGGACATCACGTGCTACGCGGATTCCACCGGGCAGCTGCTGGTGTTGGATGTGACGATCGCAGCCGTGGTGCTATCACGTCGGAGAGATGTGGGATGGCAGTGGAGGGGGCAGTTCAGGCGAAGGTGAGGAAGTATGCGAGGTGGGTGGGGATGGAGGAGGGGGCGCACTACGAGTTCGTCTTTCCCGAGGTGGAGACGTTCGGCTGCTTCGCCAAGGGAATGGACACGATCTTGGCGAGGTGTGCATCGGCGATACAGGCGAGGATGGTGCGGCAAGGGGGAGGAGTTGGCGTGGCGTTCCCGGTTCGGGCGCTGCTCAACCAGAGGATTGTGGTGGCTCTGCAGCGCACACAGGCGTTGCAGATCCGATGCCACGCGTCCAGATGGGCGGAGGACGCGGCACTCTCGGGCGACCTGGGCAGAGCGCACAGGGCTTTCTTCGGGGACCCTGGGGCCGTGGAGGAGGCGGATCTTGGGGCCGTGGGTCGGGTCTAGACCCGCCCAGGCTTGATAGGGATGTGCGTGTCCGGGCACTCTCACTGCCTCGTTTGGTTGCCTGTGGGCTCCCTGGTGGTACTGCTTGGTCATTCTCGCATTGACTGCATGCGTGGGCCTTCTTATGCATGGCGCCTACAGGGGTTAGGCGTACTGTGCGCCAGGTTGGTGGCGGGGGGGCCCATGCCCGGACCCGCCACACTTTGCATGCGTCACATATTAGTGGCACCCTGTACGACCTTCCTTTCATTTAATGCGAAACAATCTCTCTCTCTCTCTCTCTCTCTCTCACACACACACACACACACATCCCCTCTCTCTTTGTGCATAAGACTACTAGAAGGATTGTAATGATAATGGATACATGGAAGCATATGGATGTTATAATAGACAAAAAACTATATGTGCAGTTTCAATGCATGTGATTATGTACTTATTCTATATAAACTTAAAGCTTTGGGTCAAAACCCTCGCTGGCCCACATTTTTCTACATAATCAACGAACGCCCCACCCTGTCGAGGAAAAGCCACGATCCGCCCACGGTAGTCGAATAAAGCCANTGGTCATTCTCGCATTGACTGCATGCGTGGGCCTTCTTATGCATGGCGCCTACAGGGGTTAGGCGTACTGTGCGCCAGGTTGGTGGCGGGGGGGCCCATGCCCGGACCCGCCACACTTTGCATGCGTCACATATTAGTGGCACCCTGTACGACCTTCCTTTCATTTAATGCGAAACAATCTCTCTCTCTCTCTCTCTCTCTCTCTCTCACACACACACACACACACACATCCCCTCTCTCTTTGTGCATAAGACTACTAGAAGGATTGTAATGATAATGGATACATGGAAGCATATGGATGTTATAATAGACAAAAAACTATATGTGCAGTTTCAATGCATGTGATTATGTACTTATNGACTGCATGCGTGGGCCTTCTTATGCATGGCGCCTACAGGGGTTAGGCGTACTGTGCGCCAGGTTGGTGGCGGGGGGGCCCATGCCCGGACCCGCCACACTTTGCATGCGTCACATATTAGTGGCACCCTGTACGACCTTCCTTTCATTTAATGCGAAACAATCTCTCTCTCTCTCTCTCTCTCTCTCTCTCTCTCTCACACACACACACACACACACACATCCCCTCTCTCTTTGTGCATAAGACTACTAGAAGGATTGTAATGATAATGGATACATGGAAGCATATGGATGTTATAATAGACAAAAAACTATATGTGCAGTTTCAATGCATGTGATTATGTACTTATTCTATATAAACTTAAAGCTTTGGGTCAAAACCCTCGCTGGCCCACATTTTTCTACATAATCAACGAACGCCCCACCCTGTCGAGGAAAAGCCACGATCCGCCCACGGTAGTCGAATAAAGCCACGGTTCCCCCAGGGTGTGTTCGGTGTCAACCAGATACCCGTATATGGTTGCTCTTCTACGTTGCTTGGGTTTCCGAGTCCTTTTTTCTTTGATTATAACGCTTTCGTAGTTGTTTGAAATCTTCCGTACAGTAATGTTAAAGTGTCTTTGACGAAAAAGCCTCGCAAACTCGTTCGTATTGCAATATTTTGTTATGTGTACCACAGTTCAACGTCGATATCACACATACATCTCAGAACAAGAAGTTGTTCAATATGAATAGATGAACGCTAGGCATCGCAGCCGTTTGTCATTGTCCATTGTGCGAAGTGGAGCAAAGTTTGTGGAAAACAACTACACGCCTAGCTCTTCTCACACCGCTTGATCGAGCATCTGACGGCTGAAATCTGCGTTCTTCACAACAAGTTGTCCGATGCGGGCGCTCTTGCGCCTTTTCAGAGGCAACATGCGTCACATGTCGTCATAGGGCATGAAGCAGACACCTGTCAATGTGAAATGCGCCCTTGCGAATAGCGTGAACTGACGACCGTGGACCATGCTCCTAAATTGAACCACAGGGACTGTTTCGGTTCCCTGTTGGTGACTTAACATTCAAAAAACATTTATCACTTGTTCAACATTTGCTTGAAAGTGTACGCTATATTGACCTCGTTTTTTTACATTGTCCGATCGCTCCATCTAACGGTCGCTTCGCTTATAGTCTTTGAGTTCTGTACAGGCGATGTCTATGCAGTGAGGACCTTGATATGCTAAACACGAGGAATATATGTCTTATTTTATCTCAAAGCAAAATGGTTAAGTCGAAGACTGTTGTATTGGTACATCGGACTACAAAAAGTCATCTGTCCTCGCGAGCTTTCGCTAAATAGCTTGACCATCCATGGTCAAGCTCGCAATCGATAGCTCACGAATGGTGGATTGCCGACCTTCCACAACAATACAACCCCAACCCCGGGTTTGAATCCGGCCTGTGGTTTGAGGCAATTCGTGGGTAACATACGGGTTTGTACGAAGGCATCGGGGGTTCGCGACCCCAAATTTGTTCATCGGTCTCCTGTCGGGCCCTACTATCACGGGGCCCGGCAGGAGGCCGTTGTATATTTGAACCCAAGTCGTCGAGGGCCGGGTTTCACTAAGGGCACGCTGCGTCTGTGTCCCATCTACGCCGGGGCTCTTGCACTAGCGCCTCCTGCACCGATTGAAGAAGCAGCGAAGACTTTGGCGAGGGTACAAGGCAGCCGTGGACGCAAAAGCCACTTTCCAGAGCACCCAAAACTCAAGGGAGAGATTCTCTGGGCACTGGAGCGCATGCGCGAACATGGCACTCCGCTCTCCTTTAGCACCATCCACCACAGGATCATGTCCATCATCGTTGAGCGTGGTATCACACGTGTGAGCGGTAAGAAGATCGAGGAGCTTGTTTTGCGAGGCTGGTGCCGACGATTTGTGGCCAATGAGCTTGGCTGGTCATGGCGCTGTGGGACGACAGCCTCCCAGAAACTTCCCGATGACTGGGAGGCACGTGCAGAGCAGATGTTCAAGAGGGCAGCTTTTTTGGTCCATCTGCATGGCATCATCGACTCCTTGGTGGTCAACGCTGGCCACGCAGGAGTGCAGCTTGTGCCAGCGCCAAGGTACACATACGCACCGCGGGGTGCAAAGGAGGTGACTGTTCTTGGAGAGGACGACAAGCGCCAGGTCACATCTGTCATCGCGTCGGCTGCTGATGGTGAGGTTCTTTCGTTCCCGGTCATTTGGAAGGGGAAGACAAACGCATGCCATCCGCGTGGTGAAATCTCCACCTACATGCAGCGCAACATGGCATGGCACTTCAGCCACACTCACAACCATTGAGCGAGCATCGAGACCTCGAAGGAGTGGTTCAGCATGGTCTTGGAACCCTACTTCATCGACATCTGCAAGCATCAGAAGCTGTCTACCGAGCATGCGAGCTTCTCCTGATCTTGGACGCATGGCATCCGCAGGCATCCCATCAGTTTTAGACATGGGTGCGCGAGAGGTTTCCGTGGGTCCTCCTTGTCTACATCCCTACTGAATTTACATCCAAACTACAGCCTGCCGATGTGGGTCTGCAAAGTCCATTCAAGTCAGAAGTGAGCAAGGCCTACTCGGCATGGGTGGTAAAATGTCTAAAGGAAGATGACAACATCCTTATGAACATAATCAACGTCCTTATGAACAACACCAAATCCTTATGAATAAATCCATATTCATAGTTAAATGTGTATACGTATCCATATCAATATCACATTTTCACATTCATATCCAATTATCACATTCATATTCATACCCATATCTACATCTACATTAACATTAATTTTTTACATCTATATCTATCTCTTTACCTATATCCATAACCATTTCTATATCTGTCAGCATGAAAATCTATTGTATTCATACATATGTTTCTATCAATTTTTTATGTATATTATAACTATATCTTAATCGTTATCTATATCTATATCCATATCTATAGAACATATATCTATATTTATATATATATATCTATATCTATACATATATATCTATGTACATGTCTATATGTAACTATATTTTGTTCTTTTTTTTGTATTCATATATACATATATATCTATATATTCATTTATGGTTTTTATCTATATCCATATCTATATCTAATTCTTTATCTTTATCTTTATCTTTATATATATGTATATATCTATATTTATATCTACATACATATTCATATCTATACGTATATGTATATGTATTTGCATATCTATATCCGTATTTATATCTATATGAATCTTTCTTAAAGATTCCCTACTGAACTTTGATTTTTTATTAAATAGTTATTTGAGACGACGAATTCATGAATTTGGTTACAAGTTCATTTTTATTTCGTCAAAACAAATGCGGTTTAAAAATTCTTAATATGCAGACATAGTTCAGTACTGGTTGGATGTTCTGTACGTTTTGACACAGACATAGGCTCACTTTTGGGTATATTTGAGGTATTTTTGCCCATTGTGCAAAATCCACGTGATGTAAGTGCGACGCTCACTAGCGAGCAATGGGGCAAAGGAGCAAGGGACGGGGGATGGGGGTAGGGAGAGTGACAGGGGGTTGATGTTGCACAAGTGACAAGAATCTTCTCTGACAGATGACGTGTACAGCAAACATGGCAACCTAGGCAACAAAATCCTCTTCTTCGTACCCCTGGATGTCCTGATCAGTCATGAAAGGCAAAGTGTCCGCGGCTGCCGCAGTCTGAAAAGCCTGATCAAAGATGATGTTGAAACCAGCACCAGACCAGGCGTTGCGGACGAGCGCACTGTTGGTCCGCAGTTTTACCCATCCTTTGTGCATCCATCCTACC
>SZWC01001502.1:111936-122200 GCA_023375785.1 Penium margaritaceum
CCCCGACCTCGACCTCGACCTCGACCTCGACCTCGACCTCGACCTCGACCTGGCCCTCTGCCTCTCCCTCAGCCTCAATCTTGCCCTCCGCCTTGGCCAGGGCACTTTGCCAATTTGAAGTGGTCGGTTTTAAGCCCCAAGGGTCAAGCTCTGGATCGTTCGACTCGCTCTGAACTGACAGACCCCTTGACATGTAAGACTACGGACATGCAAATTCAAGGAACAGAAGCAGCACACTGTCCAGTTTCGACTTCACATATGTTTAAAGAACAAGCTCGAACACAAAAGTGTACGCGGGGTCAGGCCAGTCATCCAGCATCGATTGATTTGCATCATCAACCTTTTGCATCGACCCTTGACATTGACCCTTGACATCAACCTTTGACATCAACCTTTGACATCAACCTTTGACATCAGCCTTTGACATCAACCTTTGACAGCAACCTACCCTCTAGAGACGTCTAGGTCGCTCTCTCGACCTCAACATCGACCTCCACCTCAACCTGTGGGGAGCAACATATCCGCCCGAGTACCAGCCCGCCCACCGGCCCACCCCCCGGCCTGCATAGCCGCCAGACCGCTTGTCTGGACCCCCACCAGCACAGCCGCCCGCCCACCTGCCCATCCGCCCGCCTGCCACCTACCCGCCGTCCGCAAGCTCACTGGCCCGACCACCCACCCAGCCAACCTACCCAACGCCAGCCCACCTACCCAACGCCAGCCCACCTACCCAACGCCAGCCCACCTACCCAACGCCAGCCCACCTATCCAACGCCAGCCCACCTACCCAACGCCTGTCTGCTCACCCAATACCCACCAGCCCAATGCCCATCCTCCACCCCACCCCACCCTCACCCCCCCCCACATGCTGTCCCAACACCCAAACATATGCCCGCAATCAAATTCCCTCCTGCCTGGCCCCCACCTTCCTGACAAACACCAACCAGCCCTACCAACAGGCAACCCCTCAACATCAACTCGCCCTCTCCCGCCCGCTCGCCTACGCCCTTGACCACGCCCGCCCCTGTACCCCCCCATCGCCATACACACAGTGTTGTTGTGTGTGTCGTACACAGCTTACGGTGACCCCTCGGCTCATGTCCATTCACGTGCAGATCCCTGAGACTGGCGACGGCGGCAGCAGGCTGGCAGCCGATGGCGACGGGCGCCCAGAAGACCTCCGTATTTTGTAGACCCGTGCTGTGTCAGAGCACGTAGGCGTGCAGCCTATCAGGATGTAGATCTCGTCGACGTGGCCGTTCTGGTTCAAACGGCTCGTCGTTCTGACGTGTCTGCAGGGAACTGTGACCAAAACTGTGTTTTTGCCACTGTTTTGTCCTGCTAGAAAAATAGCGTCGTTGTGCGCCATGTGTGTGTGTGCATCCACTGGGTCCGTGGCACTATTTAGGTTGGCCAGACCTCAGTTGTTATTTCTCTCTGCACATTTCAAACATTTGCAGCTTCTGACACTTGTGTTTGTGTCCCTAGCCAACCTCTTGCTGTTCTCACCTCCACCTGTGTGTGCTAGTGAGTTAGCTAGCCGGCTTGAGTTGCCACGCTAGCGACAGCAATGCTAGGAGCTGTCTCTCATGGTATCAGAGCAGCGAGCCAGTGCTCGCATAGCTGGGTAGCAGAGACGCAGCAAGCGCAGTGACAGTAAGCGACCGCAGCCGTTGCCTTGAGGAGCAGCAGCAGCAACGCCCCCTGTCTCGGCGAGAGGTCCTGGGAGGACTCACCACCGTTTCCACCGTTTTCTTAACACGTCCGCGACATTTCCGCGGCCGTTCCGCGGCACCTGCAGCTGTTCCGCGGAAACTCCGCGGTGTTCCACGGCGACGAGGTTTCCGCAGCGGACGCAGCAGCTCTGCGACCGCAACGGAACCCCGCCGTTGGCCCCGCGGATCTACCGCGATCGGGCGCGGTGTTCCAAGATCGGCACCCCGCGGTGACGACCCCGCGGCAGTTCCGCGGTGATCCGCGGATCCGGGGCATCACACCGCAGCAGCTCCACCGAGCTGAGCGGTCGCGAGTCCGCGGCAGTGCCGCGGCGACACAACATTCGGAGGTCGCGGCAGCCCCGCGGTGGTCGCGGAACGCACCGACGGGGTGCCCCGACATTTCGCGGCATTCCACCGCGTTCCGCACCAGCACCGCCGTGGTGACCGTTCGCGACCGCGGTGGCTTTTCGCGGCAACCCGTCGCAGCTCCGCAGATCCGTCGCAGCCCTCCGCGCAGTCCATCCGCGGTGATCCGCGGTGCACTTCCGCGGTGAGGTGTACCGCGGAAGGGGTCCGCGGAGACACTCCGCGGAGGAGTTTCGCGGAGTTGAGGTTCCGCGGTGAGGTGGTCCGCGACAACAAGAGAGAGAGGGGAAACCGGCCACCATGCCGAAGCTCCCCCCTTCCAGCGCCGCCACCGACGCAGCTGCCGAAGGCAGCACCGTCAGCGGCCAACGCCGGCCACCGCCATCGTCACCTCCGCGGCAGCAGCAGCAGCAGCAGCAGCAGCAGCAGCAGCAGCAGCAGCAGCAGCGACAGCTACAGCCGCCGCCACAACACCAGCAGCCACCGCTGCAGCAGCAGCAGCAGCAGCGGCCGCCGAGCCCGACTACATTGGCGCGCCAAGTGCGCGCACTGGCGGACCTGCAGGCGGAGAGCCGCGATACCTTGACGAAGCAGGTGGCCGAACTACAGGATATGCTCAGGGGCTTGCTACCCCAGCAGCAGCAGCAGCGTCCGTCGACTGACCCGAGCGAGGACCACCTTGCCCACGGCGGTAGTGGTGATGAAGTCGCGGCGAACCTCTCCGACTCCGGCGAGGAGGGCGAGGAAGAGGTGCTCCGAGCTCGCCTCATCCGCCTGGAGGCGCGTCGCAGAGCGCGTGGGGCCAATGCAGCCCTCCAAGGCACCAGCTCCAGCTCCAACGCGGACCCAAGCTCATCTCGCCGCCCACTAAGCTTTGAGGAGCTGGCTCTGCGGGCCCGCCTGGGTAAGGGAATTGCCTCCTCGATGCCTGGCCCCGCAGTGGCTTCGGCCGTTGCCCTGCCAACGGTCAAGCCACCCAAGTGGTTTGAGTCAGACCCGCCCGTCTTCCGGACTGGGAACGACTGCAAGTCTTGGGAGCCACGCTTTCGCATGTGGGCCATGAGCGAGGGCGTCCTCCCCTACTACCTCGCACCATATCAGGCGTCTGGCCCTGCTCAGACACACATGGCAGTCCGCGCAGCTTCCGGCCTGATGAAGGCCGCCCCGGACTTCACCAAGGACTTCAGTCGGTTCCTCGGCGATTCACTGACCGGGTCAGGAGCTGACCCGTACGCGGCGTGGGCCCTGGCCGTCACTCTGTTTGAGGGCGCCACCTTGGCGCTGACATCCCAGCGCCTCGCCGACTTCAACTCCCTCTGCCAGACTACTCAGGAGTCTGCAGCCGACTACTGGCGCCGGGCGATCCAGCTGTACGAGGATCTTGGAGACGACGCTCCAGCGCAATACTCCGCCCTCCAGATTATCCTCTACGGCATCCACCCCGACTACGCGCGCGTCTTCAGCAACTTCGACCAGACGCTACTTCGCGACATGGCGAGCGACGGGACCCTGCTGCGATGGGCCACTCTCCACTTTTTGGATGTGGCAGGCATGGACGCCGCGAACCGCGCTCGCCGTAGCACCGCCTCCGCTGCAGTTGCCGTCGCGTCGCCCACCCCTCCGTCTACAGCAACAGCGGCTCCAACGCAGGGGAAGAAGGGTCGCAGAGCGTCAGGTGGTGGCACCAGCGGCGGGACCAGCAGCGGCACCAGCACTGGCAGCGTCAGCCGCAGCAGCAGCAGCGGGAGCGGCAGCAGCAGCAGCGGCGGCAGTAGCAGCGGCGGCAGCAGCAGCAGCGGCTCTGGCAGCACGACGGGACGTCGCCTCGTGTGCTTCAACTGCGGTGGTGACCATCGCTATCCCGACTGCACTCGCCTGACAGGACGCCCACTGGACTGGGCCAAGGTCACCCGTGGTCTGCAGCAGGCGCACGAGGCGCGCATGCGCCAGACGTCCGGTGCGACCGCCAGCTCGGCCGCCACTACCGCAGCCGTCCCAGAGGAGTCCGCCGCCACAGCAGGCTCCTCCGCTGATCCTCGCGACCAGGCGCTCGCCGAGCGCGACAGGACGATCGCCGAGCTTCACCAGCTTCTCGCCTTGCGCTCATCTCAGGGAGGTGCGAGTGAATTGACTGAGTCGAGGGGTCCTACTGCCTGTGGATTGTCTGTGTCGTTGCGTGATGACGTCTGTAGTGGTCCGCATGCCCAGCCATGTGCGCGTGACGGACCCGATGACACGTCTTGGTTGCATGCGTTTCACGTCCGCTCAGTTGCTCGTCTTGCCGCGTCGCCTGCCGAGCAGCCTGCTGCCGCGCCTTGTTCTGTTGCCGAGTGCCACGTTGCCCCTTGTACACGGGTCACAGATGCCACATGGGTTGTGGACTCTGGTGCCACCCATCACATGACGTGTCGTCGTGACGCTTTTGTCGTCTTGCATCCCGTTGGCGTTGTTCGCTCTGTTCGCACTGCAGCTGGCCATGAGGTCCCTGTCCAGGGTGTTGGGGTTGTGCAGTTCACCGGGCCAGCTGGTCCTGTATACATCTCCGACGTCATTTTTGTCCCTGATCTAGAACTCAGCCTGCTGTCTGTTTGTGCTTGCACCAAGATGGGCCTCGATGTCACGCACACGGCTGCCGATGCTCTTATCTTTGTGCGCGACACCGAGGAGACCGTCCTCAGTGGGACGGTCGTCGATGATCTGTATCACATTGATGGGTGCTCTGCGAGTGCACCCCCTTTGCCTCTCTCTTCCGCTGCCCGTGTCTTCGTCGCTGGTGCTCTGTCCCCCGACCACCACCGCCTCCTGCATCGACGTCTTTGTCATGTGCACCTGGGAGCTGTCGATAGGCTGATCCGCACTCAGCCTGCTCTTGGTCTTGATGCTGCGTCCTTCGAGGCACCACCCACGACCGACTGTCTGGCCTGTGCTGAGGGCAAAATGCACCGGTCTACTTATCCTGCGTCTGTCTCCAGGGCTCGTCGTTCCCTGGAGCGTGTCCACTCCGACGTCATGGGTCCGCTCCCTGTCGAGTTTCAGGAAGACCGCGGTCGCTACATCAAGACGTTGACTGATGACTTCACGCGCATGCGCTGGGTCTATAGCCTGCGTCAGAAGAGCGATGCAGCCATTGCGGTCCGCGTCTGGCTGGTCATGGCCGAACGCCAGTCTCCCCACCGCCTTCAGACCTTTTGCTCGGACCGTGGCGGCGAGTACCTCGGTGACATGGCACGCTCCTTCACCGAGCTTGGTGTCTCTCACAACCTCTCCGCTCCCGCCACCCCCCAGCAGAACGTCTCCGAGCGCTGGAACCGCACCATGGAGGATGCAGTCCGCGCCATGCGCGCCGACAGTGCCATGCCTGAGGCCTTTGCCTTTGAGGGCATGGCATACATGACCTGGGTGTGGAACCGCATTCCCCACGGTCCTCTCCCAGGTCACCGCACGCCCTACGAGTTGTGGTATGGGCGTCGAGCGGACCTGCGCCTCGCCCGTGTCTGGGGCTCCCTTGCCTGTGTCTGGTTCACGCCGGAGCAGCAGGGGAGCAAGCTCTCTCCGCGGGGCCGCCTCTGCGCCTTCATTGGCGTCGCCCCGCGGTCCAAGGCCTGGCGGTTCTGGAATCCCGAGCGCCATCGCATTGTGGAGTCCCGTGACGCTCTCTTCTTCGAGCATCTCGCCTTCCGCGACCTTGCTCGCATCCACACTCTATGTGCTGCTCATGCCCCTGGGTGTTCCGGTCCCCGTCGTGTGGGGGAGGCTCCTGATCCGGTTGGCACAGTGCCCCCGTCCAGTGCGGTCACTCCGTCACCTGCACCCTCGGGACTGTCCCCAGCGGTCGTGCCCACTGACACCCTCAGCCCCGCCCCGTCTGTGGCTCGCTCCTCTGCCCCTGACTCTCCGCGCTCGCCCGTGTCCGCGTCCGCGTCCGAGTCCGTTTCCGCGTCTGAGACTGAGTCTGACCCTGCGTCTGCCTCTACGCCTGAAGCTCAGTTTGATCCTGCACCCGCGTCCGTGGCTGGCGCTGAGCTGTCCCTATCTCCGGTCACAGACACGCCTGCGTCTGCCGTGGGCCTGACCCCAGCTGGCGATGCCACGCCAGCCTCGAGTGGCACGCCTGCCATGCGGGCCACACCGGCATGTGAGTCAGCAGCACCCACTGCTCTTGCCCCGTCGGACCCCTACACACGGGCACCCGGCGGACGTCTTTGCCCGCGCCCCACGCGCAGCGTCGCCAGCGGTGACCCAGGCACAAAGGTCCTCGGCCTGAGTGCACGCGGCCTTGCTGAGGTTCACCCTGGCTGTGCCACTGGTGCAGCACTACTTGCTCATGAGCGCGGTCTTGCTCGTGACGCCGCTGAGTTCATGGTGACGATCGACCCTCCCTCTGCAGCATATGCCCTGGCTACACGGAGTGCACCAGTACTGGCTCCCGATCCCACCAGTCTGCCTGAGCCTTGTCGGCCCCTGATGCTGAGCAGTGGCGCACTGCCTGCCAGGCTGAGCTTGATGCCATCCGCGAGCACGCCGTCTTTGAGCTGGTGGACTTGTCAAAGAACCGCAAGGCCATCAAGGCCAAGAGGGTTCTACGCAAGAAACTTAAGCCAGACGGCACTGTGGAGCGCTACAAGGCGCGCCTGACAGCAAAGGGCTTCTCTCAGGTCCCTGGTGTGGACTACACCGAGACCTTTGCCCCAGTTGGGCGGATGACGACCACACTCACGTTGCTGAGCCAGGTGGCACAGCACGACTGGGAACTCTATCAGATGGATGTCAACAACGCCTTCCTAAATGGGGATCTTGAGGAGGAGATTTACATGGTCCAGCCACCTGGTTTCGAGGATGGTACCGGTCGCGTGTACCGGCTGCGGAAGGCCTTGTACGGCCTGAAGCAGTCACCGCGCTGCTGGAACCAGGAGATCACCAGCACGCTGAGACGCGCTGGGTACGTTCNCCCGACCTGGGAGCAGTGAATGCTGCCAAGGCCGTTCTCTCCTCGGCCTACAAGATGAAGGATCTTGGTGAGGCCTCTGTCTTTTTGGGGATGGAGATCGTGCGCGACCGTGTTCGTCGCACACTTCGTGTCCATCAGGGACGCTACGCAGAGACCGTGGGGGAGCGCTTTGCCGACCTCCTCGCGGCCGTCCGCACGGCCTCCACGCCCATGACCCCTGAGGGGCAGGCCGCCCTGAAGGTCGATGACCCAGCGGACCTGGGGGAGCCAGTTGATGTGACCCTGTACCTGCGAGTCATCGGCTCGCTCATGTACTTGGCCACCACGACACGGCCCGACATTGCCTTCACTGTCAACCTGCTCGCCCAGTTCTCGCAGGCTCCGCGCCAGCGAGCACTGGAGGCCGCAGTCCGGTGCGTGCGCTACATCTTGTTCACCGCACGCTTCGGCCTGTGCTTTCGCGAGCAGGTGTCCGTTGTGCTCGATGGGTACACAGACAGCGACTGGGCGTGGAGTCCAGATGGCAAAAGCCGCATAGGCTACATCTTCCTCATTGGAGGAACTGCAGTGTCCTGGCGAAGTGGGAAGCAGGGCTGCATCGCGCGCAGTACTGCTGAAGCAGAGTATGTTGCTCTAGGCGCCGGTGCAGCGGAATGTGTCTGGCTCGTCCGTCTGTTGCGTGAACTGCGTCAGTCCATTCCCCCCGTGATTCTCCAGTGTGACAACATGAGCGCGGAGGCCATCGCCAAGAACTCAGGTGTGTTCCATGCACGCACGAAGCACATCAATGTAGAGCATCACTTCGTGCGTGACCTGGTTGACCGTGGTGAGATCCGAGTCATCCACGTGAGCACTGACAGGCAGTGCGCGGATTTTCTGACCAAGGCTCTGGGTCGTTCGAAGTTTCATGCGGCCACTCGTTCCGTTGGACTCTGCCCCACCCCTGTTGCAGGTTGATTCCTCATGTGCCACCCTGTATGTGCTGTGCCTACTAACTGCAGCGGCTGTGCGTTTCCTGCTCTGTACAGCGTCAGTGTCTGCATGTGCATGGACGTGTTTCGCCCTCCGGTCATGGGGGAGTGTTGTTGTGTGTGTCGTACACAGCTTACGGTGACCCCTCGGCTCATGTCCATTCACGTGCAGATCCCTGAGACTGGCGACGGCGGCAGCAGGCTGGCAGCCGATGGCGATGGGCGCCCAGAAGACCTCCGTATTTTGTAGACCCGTGCTGTGTCAGAGCACGTAGGCGTGCAGCCTATCAGGATGTAGGTCTCGTCGACGTGGCCGTTCTGATTCAAACGGCTCGTCGTTCTGACGTGTCTGCAGGGAACTGTGACCAAAACTGTGTTTTTGCCACTGTTTTGTCCTGCTAGAAAAATAACGCCGTTGTGCGCCATGTGTGTGTGTGCATCCACTGGGTCCGTGGCACTATTTAGGTTGGCCAGACCTCAGTTGTTATTTCTCTCTGCACATTTCAAACATTTGCAGCTTCTGACACTCGTGTTTGTGTCCCTAGCCAACCTCTTGCTGTTCTCACCTCCACCTGTGTGTGCTAGTGAGTTAGCTAGCCGGCTTGAGTTGCCACGCTAGCGACAGCAATGCTAGGAGCTGTCTCTCACACAGTAGGATGATGGACACTGTCAATATCCTTATTGAAATATAAATGTTGATACCGATACTGTCAATATCCTTATTGAAACAGAAATGTCGATACCGATACTGTCAATACTGCAAATCCAATATCGATAGTAACGACAACACACCACACCACGCCACAAAATCCCACACCATATCACACCACACCACACCACACCACACCGCACCACACCACACCACACCACACCACACCACACCACACCACAACATGTCGAATCATGTCACAACATCCCACATCACACCAAACCATCCCACATCACACCAAACCATCCCACATCACATCACAACATCCCTCATTTCACAGTTTCAAACGACTGACACCGTTTCAGAACACCCACCAGCAACGAGCACCCCCGTTGGAGCCCGCAGCGAGTGTGAAACTTTCTGCGGCAGCCAGGATACGAACACGCGTGCAGACCCAACAACACGCTGACACCATTCTTGCAGACAACGCTGCCAGCCGCTTGCCCGCCATCGCCTCGGCCAGCTTCCGCGTCTCCGCACCTCCCTTGCGCCCTCCCTCCTCCTGCCCTCCCTTCCCCCTCCTCCACGTCTTCATCCACATCCCCATGGTCTTCTTCATCGTCTCGTGCGAGAACTCCACTCTTTCTCCCCCTCCCTCTCCCTCTGCTCCCTCTGCCGCCCCTCCCCCGCCCCCCACCACGCCCTCGGCCTCCCCTCCCTCTCCGGGGGCTGCTGTTGGTGCCCTCTCTGCTTTCTCTTCCCTTCCCCTTCCCCGGTATCTCGACCACGGGTCCTTTACGGCAGAGGAAGCACGTGAGCTCTGTACCCTCCTGCCCCTCAGGAGAGGGTATCGAGCCCCGCAAGGGCCCTGTTAGGCGGAGGGTGGGAGGGGGGTGGCTGCGGCCATCGGCGGCCACTTCCACCCAACTCCCACCGTCCCCTGTGCCTGCTGCTGCCTCCACATCACTTGAGATCTCACCCCTCACCCCTGCGCCATGACGAAGAGCATGTGGCACTCCAGCTGCGGTGCCGCGGGCTAGAGCACCATCAGAGCTCATGTTTGGACCGCCAACCGCCACTTCCGCTCTTCGTCGCCGAGTAGGCGACAAGGAGCCGCGTGCTGCTGCTGCTGCTGCTGCTGCTGCTGCTGCTGCTGCTGCCCCAGTTGCGAGTCTAGCTGCTGCCGCCTGACGTCTTTGCTCGAGAACCAAAGGAACTCCACTGATGCCGCCACACACACACACAGCGCACATGGAACCGGAACAGAACAGATGGACGCAAAGCAAAGCAGAGCAGGCGCGTGCCATGTTGTATGTTTTTCTGAACGCTCGTGCCATGTTGTATGTTTTTCTGAACTCTCGTGCCATGTTGTATGTTTTTCTGAACGCTTGTGCCATGTTGTATGTTTTTCTGAACGCTTGTGCCATGTTGTATGTTTTTCTGAACGCTCGTGCCATGTTGTATGTTTTTCTGAACGCTCGTGCCATGTTGTATGTTTTTCTGAACGCTCGTGCCATGTTGTATGTTTTTCTGAACGCTCGTGCCATGTTGTATGTTTTTCTGAACGCTCGTGCCATGTTGTATGTTTTTCTGAACGCTCGTGCCATGTTGT
>SZWC01001502.1:135699-174078 GCA_023375785.1 Penium margaritaceum
CTCCTTCTCCTCCTCCTCCTCCTCCTCCTCCTCCTCCTCCTCATCCTCATCTTCCTCCTCTTCATCCTCTCCATGTGTCTCCGCTTCTCTTTCCTCCTCCTCCTCCTCATTCTCCTTATCCTCTTTCAGCCTCTGCTCCTCCTCCCACTTTCTTCCTTCCTCCACTGCATTGTCCTCCTCCTCCTTCACCTTTTCCTTCCGTTCATCTTCCCTTCCTTCACTCCCTTCGACTGCATTGTCGTCCTCCCCCTCATCCACCATACCTTTCTCCTCCCCCTCTTCCGAGTCTTCAGCCTCACTCTTTTCCTCATCGTCCGGGCCACCTTCGGCATGATCTTCGTCACGACCTTTGGCATGGTCTTCGTCATGACCTTCGGCATGACCATCCTGCAGAAAGTCTTCAGACGCACTCCCGCTCCTCTCGTTGCAGCCATCGCCTTCAACGGCGGCAGCAGCAGCAGCAGCAGCAGCAGGGGTTGTGCCAGACGCGCGACGCACATGTGAGGTGCCGCTTTGCTCGTCTGCTCCCTCCGACGCTCCGCTACCTTCCGCACCGTCGCCATCAAGGCTGCCGTCGCCATCCCCGTTGACATCGTCGTCGCCGACGCTGTCACCTTTGTCACCGCCCTCATTGTCCTCGTCCCTCACAGAATCACTGTCACCATCACCATCACCATCACCATCGCTATCACTATCACCAACACCATCACCATCATCATTACCATCACCATCACCACCACTGCCAGCATCACCCATTGCACCGACATCCCCATCGGCATTGTCACGACAAGCCTCGAACCCCATCATTGCCTTTGTCATTGCCCGGACCCCATCCACAACCCCACCGCCCCCGTCGCCCACATCCACATCAGCGCCCAGCCAGCCGCGCCATTCGTCATCGCCTCCAGCACCCTGACAAACTTCCGGTTCACGGACGCACTGGACCGTACTGCTTTGAAACTGACCGGAGGATGTGGAACTCTCTCGTTTCCCCTCCCTCGCTCGCCTCGCTCGTCCCCCATTCCCTCCCGCTGATGCATGTGCTGATGTCAGCACCGGCAACATGTCGTTTCTGGGGACAGAAAACATCGCTCCAGGCGACGGCGACGCCGCCATGAGCTTGGCCAGGACAGCCGACGGCGAAGGCACCGACGTCGGAGGGGTGAACGCTGAGGCGCTGCCACCGCCGCCCCGTAGCAGCAGGGCCCTGCTGAGGAACGCGCGGGAAACTTCCGGGGTCCCTGGCGGATCCTTCTGGGAAAGCACGGCATTGGCGGGCTCCAGGCCACTGGCGAACGTAAGGGTTGGCGGCGACTGCGGCGGAAGCGTACCATCTGCCAGTAGGGAGGATGATTGCACTGCTCCGGATGCTGCTGCCGTAGCTGCTGCTGTTGCTGCTGCTGCAGCTGCTGCTGCGGCTGCTGCTGATGCTGCTGTGATGGCAGAGAAAACGGCAGCAGATGCGCACATCCCACCATTGGCTGCTGCGTCACAATCCTCTCTTCCCTGAATTCGACGCCTTGCTGTCCCGTCCTTGTCCTCTACGCCCCCTTTTACCTCCTTGTCCTCTCCCTCCCGGTCTTCTCCCTCAGTGTCCTCTGCCTCCTCCTCTGCCCCCTCCTCGCCCTCTTCCTCTCCCTCGTCTTCTCCCTCTTCTATCGCCTCTTGTTGCTCCTCCCCGTTCTCTCCCTCCTCTTCCTCTTCCTCTTCCTCCTCCCGCCTCTCCACTTGTTTATCGTCTCCCTCGCCATGTCCCTCCCCCTCTGCTCGTCCTCCTCCTACGTTCCCTCGACCACCACGCAAGTTAACTTCCTCCTCCTCCCTCCTCTCCTCCTCTTCATCGTCATCAATGATAAGTCTCCGCCGCCTTCGCACCTCCGGAAACTCGCCATCCACCGCCATCTTCTTCGGGCCCACAATGAATTCAAACAACAGTCAAAACCTCCGAAAACGGAACCCTGTGGCCTTCGTACCCCGTCCTCCTACACCGACTGAGAGAGATTCAAAGTCGTGCGATCAGATCGCTGACCATGTGCATTGAATGCCGATGCAAGATGGTCAAAGCTGCTGATGCACGTGGTGTGTGGTAGCCAAGTCCCACACTACATCTCTCCCTTCCCTCTTTCTTTCCCGCTCTACCGCCCTCCCTGTCCCGCTCCGTCCGATCCCCCTTCCTCACCCTCTCGCCCCCGGTCTAACCTACCCTTTTTCCTCCGGGAGATGCTTTCGCGAGGCGGGACAGGAGCGCCATGGAACAAAGCTCTCAAAGTGGTGGTCAGGTTGCGATCATGAGGGAGAGAGGGAGGGGGAGACGGGGAGGGAGGGGGAGACGGGGAGGGAGGGGGAGAGACGACGAGGGCGACTCGCCATCCCGCTCGGAACGCCGTGGCTCTAGGGTTCGAATCTGACGCTGGCGCTGACACCTGCCACGTGAGCATGGAGCCGGCAAAGTGAGATTTTGAAATTGAATCGCAGCAGCGCAACTTTTCTTGAATTTTACATACCGACGACGATGACAGTTTGAGATGGTACGGATTTGATGAATTTGACACATGGATAGTAATGACGATGATTTCCGGGTATTGACGAATGGGTGCCATTGGTTGGGATCTCGCTACAAGTCCTGAAAAGCCGAACCTTGAATCATCGGACTAACAATTTGAGGGGAAACGGGTGGCGAACGCGCGGATGGTTGGCCGACCAATGAAGTGCGCAGGGGATGGACTTGCACGTTCGAAATTTCAAACTGGGCGAAGCTCGTTGGCAACTCACAGCCCGTGGGAAGAGATGTGAAGCAAGCCATGGAATGTTCAAACGTTTTTGTGAGTCAACCCTGAAGTCGTTGGCCTCACTGGCGCGATGGAGAGAGAGCGTGAATGTCATTCCAGCTCGAAATTCTAGAATCATCCCACGGGGAAAGCCCAGGGATTGCCGGAGAAACATGCAATAATAACGCCCTTTTGGGAGTAGCACGCAAAAATGACGCCCCCCAAAGCAAGCACGCAAAAATGGCGCCGCCCCCCAAAAGCAAGCACTCAAAATTGGCCCCCCCTCAAAGCGAGCACGCAAACATGGACCCCTTCCAGGATAGCACGCAAAAATGGCGCCCTGCAAAAATGACACCCCACTAAGTAGCACGCCAAAATAGCACCCCCCATCTGGCGATGCCACGTCATCCACCTAAGTTTGCAAAATATCACGGGTCAGTCAACTTTTGCTTCCGATTTCTCTCTAACAAAGAACTTGTTATATTTCAGACAATGCGATTGATGCTAGGAACATTTTGATCGTAATCGCCGGTCGAACAGGACCCTCCAATGGCCATTCGCGTCCTTTTTTTTTCGTCCCTCCTCCTAAGCCGGTTGGCTCCATTTTTTTTCTGTTTTTTGCCGTCAAGTCGAATGCTGTCTGCCCCACTTTTTTTCTTTCTTTTTCTCTCATCGAAGCCAACTGGGACTGGGAGAGGGTGGGGGAGGCGAAAGCGGGGCGGATCGCCTTCGAAGGCTATCTGCCCCGCTTTTTTTTTTCTTCTCGCGTCGAAGCCAACTGAGAGGGGGAGGATGGGGGAGGCGAAAGTGGGGCAGATCGCCTTCGAAAGCGATCTGCCCTGTTTTTTTTTTCTCGCGTCGAATCCAACCGAGAGGGGGGGAGAGGGAGGGGGAGGCGAAAGCGGGCAGATCGCTTTCGACGTGAAAAAAAAAACGAAAAAAAAGGGCCTTCGAAGTGATGGGGAAAAAAGGCGCGATTGGATGTTATAGGGTCCTGTTCCGTCGAGAGTTTAGATCACTGTCCTTCTCAAGTCAAGTCTGTTCTGTCCAGATATTGCAATTTTTTTGCATGAGAGACCTCGGACGAAAAAATGGAAAGGCAAAATATCGATCGCAAAGTTGGGTCGCTGACGTAGCTTCGCCGGAGGGGGGTGCTATTGCGTGCTAGTTAGCGGGGAGCCATTTTTGCAGGGCGCCATTTTTGCGTGCTATCCTAGGAGGGGTCCATTTGTGCCTGCTCGCTTTGGGGGGGCGCCATTTGTGCGTGCTCTCTTTGGGGGGACCCCATTCTTGCGTGCTTGCATTGGGGGGGGGGCGCCAATTTTGCGTGCTACTTTCAAAAGGGTGCCATTTTTGCATTTTTCTTGGGATTGTCGTTTGGCAAATAACCCGGATATCCACAAGAGCGAAGATTTATCAACTGAGTATCCACGTTCTCAATATATGATAAAAGGAACCAAAAAGTTTTAAATGAGGAACATCATATCCTGGTGCATCTTCACGCCCAAAAACAAATATTTTGCTGATTTGGAGGAGATAAAGAGCTATGATACGACCAAAAATTCACTCAAATAATAATCGAGTGATGAGCCCTTCTTATCTCCGTTCTTCAAGTATGCAAACCCTCATTCCAGGATTCTTGGTCTTATATTTTTGCACTTTATCCATTAAAGATTTTTTGGCCTCAGGTGTCCATTTGGCGGTTTTCTTCTTGAAAAAAAAGGTGCTCATTACTTAGTACCAATCACGAATGGAAATAGTAGTGCCGATACCGTGATGCACCGCGGTTTTGTACCGAGATATCGTGGTACCGCACTACGGAAAATTTTTCCCCATTACTGGTTCGGTATCTTTACTCAGCCTGAGGTGTAACCCTCTAACATGTTGTGGTACCTTAGTGCAGTATAGTACAGTCGTCCTTTTGAACTCAAAGAAAAGAACTATGGATGTATCGATTTCTACCCTCTTTATTTAATGGAAGTGAAATTCAGTGTTTGAAAATACCATTCACACTGGAGTATTTCGGATTTTACAGTCTACGGTACATTTTGTAACGAGGTACTCTTTGAATACCGTGATGTTATACTACTATACATACATAGTGACCTACCAGAAGATTAGGATGCCACAGTATTCAGTACTGTGGTATCAAACTACCGCCGTAGTTTGGTACCGCAGTACTCGATACCGAGATATGCCACCCTGGTCCCAAGTCAACAAAAACGCATTCTTCCACAGCATCGAGCACGTGGATATTGTTAAGAAAAACACCATTCACGGAATTAAGACAACTGGGTATTTCGAAAACAATGAGTGTGTGTACTTGAACAACAAGTACTGAAGTTGTTTAGTATATACATCAAGTTCAATTGGTCCCATGCCCCACGTTGGACCACACATTGACGAACTACCTCCAATCTTAAAAGAAGGTGAGAAATCGTGATTCTCCGCATGGGTCGTCATCGCTCCTCATGGGGTCATCGCTCCCACGCAAGAATCACGAGCGAGTGATGACATCTTTTTTTCCCACACAAAACCCCCTACTTTGATATAGAGTTTTCAATGATTTGTGCGAGCACATTTCATGCAAAACATAAAACCCTACATTAGATAAGGGGAATTCGTGACAAAAATAAAAACAAAGAGGTAATTGATCGATCACGATGGAATAAAAGCCCGTAGATTGAGGGTAAATGCTCCTATTCTTTCCGTTGCAGGAAAACCCCCACGTTTTTTACGTGGAAAACCCGAATCAAACCACACCCCAAATGAAATTTAGGGTTTTGGGGTTTTGGTTTTATGCGGGCTCCTGCTGGGCCCCACGAGTGCGGGGCCCAACAGGTCCCCGTTCAACGCATCGAGAGTCTTGAGCCCCCAATGCAAAGCACACGCAAATCACCCCCCTGAACAATCACAAACCCCTTGGAAGAGGGCTTTTTGTTTGATGGCCATGCTCACATCATCAATCCGACGAGGGATGCATGCCACATCACGTCGACACGAAAGTGGCATCAAAATGACGTTTGGAGGCGGGATATACTTCCATCAATCTACAGCCTGGGACACAGTTAATTTAAGATAAAAAGTGAGGGCATATAACCACTTGGCCCTACATACTATTGTGAGGTGCGCGCTAACTACCTCACAAATATATTATGTGACCTTTTGACTTGTTTACTTGCTTGTTCAAGAGGACTGACTAAAAAACGTTGCCAATGTTGGGTTTTGAGCAATGGAGTGGATGTCGTACTATGGTGTGATGCTTGGCTCCCTTCACACCTCATGAAGCCTCATACTATGATGATTTGCATGTGCATTGTCTCCTTTATGTGTGCTGTGACCTCTCAGTTGGTGTACACTCTTAAGCATATGTCTAACTCGATGGACACTGACAACGACGAACATCGATGGATGGAGAGGACGTCACACTATTGTTAGAGATGTGGCTTCTGTCTCTTCGTGTGGAGTCTCCCACTTGGTGGTAGTGCATATCCAGCTCCATCGGCAGCATCCACCATCACTCATGTCACCGATAGTTATAGGCAACTGCTCTGAGTAGCATAAGTCCACCAAGGTTCAGGCAGCCATAACCTTGCTTTTTAATTTTTCTATCTGGTTATGAATTCACGCCACTGTTTGTAGCTTGTATACTTTGGTATCATTCCATTTTTAGGGAAAATGGATGAAGCCTTGGTTTGCGGCTGTCGTTCCTTTGGCAAGGCTCACCCAAAAAACCCCACGGGTAAAAAAGTAGTGTATTTTCTGGATTGGTTGGCAGACTGAGTAACAAGCTTCGCAGAGGCCAATCCTAGGTTAGTGTGAAAGGGATCTCTCACCTGACCTCATTTCGTTTTGTCAACACAGTCATTACTAAATTCCAACTGCAGTTCTCGTGCTTACTTTCAACTTCAAGCCCTCCCTCTCACAACGAAGCAGCCAGCATTGCTCGGGCGTTAAGTCCGGATGGACTAGGACATGCACTTTAGTCTAAGTATGTGAGATGGCATAGTCTTGTCGAGACTAGCGCAACATCATTTTGAGCTTGACATCAGAGGAACGGCATAACAGATATAGTAGAGTGAGCAAGAGCAGCAGTGTACACGTGCTAGCCAAGATTGGTGGACCCCCAGATGCACCAGTGCACCCCAAGGAGAGCTAGCCTCTCCCTGTGGTGGCTTTAAAGGGCTCCCGATACGAGGGAAATGCTGCCAAATGTTTCTTTGTGGCATTGACCCAATGGTGGTGGTAGCGTAGGCGGTCATTCGGCCAACGCAAAGCGGCACGATGCCAACGGTGTAGCCGATGAATGTGGCAAAAATGCCGCCACATAGTAAAGAAGTGTCCTTGTTGCCTCTCTTCCCTCCTTGAATCTCCCTCTTCCCTCCTACCAACTACACGTTGTCTACTCCCGGCCTCTCCTCTCCAGTAGAGTAGAGCCAGGATAGCAGCTGAGGAAGCACTGCGACTACGCTGGAAAATGAGAGAAGAAGAAAAAAAGGAAATTACACACTTGCTCTTGCATTCCAATCGCTCGTTAATGTTGGAGAATTGTAACATGATCCACCAGCTGCAATTTGCTCCTAATGGCCAAAAATGGCCTCGGCCAATGCTCAAAATTGAATTTGGGACCTTGGTGATTTCCTGGATTTTCTGGACAGAGACTCGTCCCTTTGAGCAATGAAATCTGCAAGGCACTCAAATGGCTATCTTAGGAGGCGTGGTATGGCTCGTTGGAAAGCTTAGGATTTGTACAACACGATCACACACTTTGGACATCAACGGTTAAGTATGGAGTGAATGGCACTACCGGTAAGTGATAGTGGTCTCTTGTGGAAGTGATTGACTTGGAATAGTTGTTGCACACAACACATGAAGTGCCTCATATATCCGGTACACTATTGTACATGGGGACACTGGAAAACACAAAAGAAAAAATAAAAAACCTTGCCCGGGTGCAGGTCTCCACTATGTGGTTGGTGGAAAATTTCTAGCATCATTGGTGATGCCTTGGTGGTGTTGTACCACCACACCAAACCCCCACATGGTGGTCGTTACCACACAAAACTCACATACACACAAAAAACACCTAAACGTTGACTTGTCACCCTTGTTGCGGTTAGAACCGCATGCACACATTTTTTCTTGGCACATGCAACGCGAGAAAACTCCAAGATGCTACTCGTTGCATTGGCGCATCGTGCCCATGCGCGGTTTGGTCACTAGCCGCGTTGGCAAGGCCGTGTCGCAGATTGTCCCATTGACTCGAGTGACTTGCCGATGGATTTGTCGCGTCACTCCCTGACGCGCACATGTACCTCTCGCACATGTGCACATGCTTGTTTTCCACTGTTCCTCGCATACCCACACAAAAACCAGTCACAAAAATAGACCACCTACCATTGAAATTTTCTTTCACTCGCGCTCGCGAGTCATGCCCGGAAAAAACATTTGACGGGGAAAGTCCGCCCGGCTACCCGGTCGTTGCGACGAGTCAAACCCGTCGCGACCTCCCCTTTTTATATTTTTTTCTCTCACTCTCGCTTCCTTTGGACGCTCAAGGAGACCGCCACCCGACAGCTTGTCCTCGTGTCGGCTGGTTTCGCCACCCAACCGCCAACACTCCCACTTGGTGACCACTCGCCGACTACGTATAATTGTGGTGCATGGACATCCACATGCAAGCAAAGTCCTTACACATGAAATCTCAATCTAAGACACGCGGTACCCTAGACAACGTCCACCATCTTCAACTCCTCATCTTTATCCTCAAGCTTGTTGCACGCGATGTCCAACGGAGTGTTGACCTCCATGCCCCTTCTCTTGGTGAGGTCGATGTTGATGTCTTCGCCACCGATGCAAATGCCCAGCCACATGGTCTTCTTAATGACGGTCTTGTAGTTGATGGGTTACGCCTTGATGATGGGCGATGCCTCACGCCTACCATTTCCGTTGCCATCCTCGGTGCGGCCCACGATGGTGACCGCTCCCACTGTCGCGGTGTACATTGCACGCTTCGGTAGTGGAGGCGCATGGTCAAGGTAGTTTCTCCCACCCCCGGTCCCCGGTGCCGTCCCTGAGCCACACGACAAGGCCAAACGCGTCGAATAATGGGATGGGTGATAGGGATGCCCTTTGGCTCCTCCTTGGCTGCTGCATCTTCAATGGCCACCACCGTGGCAAGTGGTTACTCCACAACCACATCCGCTTCCGTTGCTTTGCCGCCACCGAACTACTCCGTTGCTTCCCTGTTCTCCTTGGAGGCTCCTTTCACCTGTTCAAGAGCCACAATACTTGGGAGACAAGAGGGAGACTCATTGTGAACATCACCGGCATAAGCTCCCACTCTATCCACACATTATTCACCACCATCCGTCGAGGCCACAACACGCTCCTCCGACAGTGTCATACAACCATGCAAGGAGTAAAGATCTCCTTTGTTAGGTGTCTCAAGGACAAAGGCCAATTCCTTCACAACACAACACCCCTCCTCATTAAAATCCACCTTACATCCCTTCGTCACAAGCTCGCTCACCAACATTATGCTCTTTGTGAGCTTCGGGACATACAACAAGTTCATGAGCTTCACGCTCCTCACCTCCCCTCCGACCACTACATCAATACGCAAAGTGCACTCTCCCACTGCGACCAAAACCCCATTATCCCCCAAAATTACATCACGTTGGGGAATGCTCTCGAGCACCTCAAACCATCCACGATGTGGAGTAAGGTACCAAGCGGCTCCCGAGTCTACTTGTTGGGCGCTTTGGTGTTGACACTTGATGCGAGGAAAAAAACTCGGTCGGAGGCGGAGGACGCCCGTACGGCCGATGAGGATGAGGATGCCTTCTGGTTTTCCTTCACAAACCTCTCAGCCTTTTCAGAAGCTGCCTCCTCTTTCCCTGCATGCCCTTGCATCACCACTGAGGAAGAAGTTGATGCCACTACTTGTGCCGATGCCGCACTCGCATCCGGCACTTGCTCCGCTCCCGTCACGACTTCCCAAATCCTGCACTCCTCAAAGAAGATTTGCATGCAAAATTTCCGGTTGATGAAGTTAGACACACGCACAAGTTTTTCCACCACGTGGAACTCCTTGGTCAAAACGGCGACCATGACTGCGGCAGCGCTAGCTCCCGTCCATCACTTGCTCGCGCTCAAGCGGCTCGTACGGCAAGAATTTTGTAACTGCCCTGATACCATTGTTAGAGAATTTTAACGTGATCCACCAGTTGCAGTTTGCTCCCAATGACAAAAAATGGTCTCGACCAATGCTCAAACTTGATATTGGGACCTCGGTGATTTTCTGTAAATTCTGGACAGAGACTCGTCCATTTGAGCAATGAAATTGGTAAGGCACTCAAACAGCTACCTTTGGAGACGTGTGATGGCTCGTTGGAAACCTTAAGAGTTGTAGAGCATGCTCACAAAATTTGGGCATCAATGGCACTGCTGTAAAGTGATGGTGGTCTCTTGTGGAAATGATTGACTTTGAATAGTTGTCGCACACAACACATGAAGTGCCTCATATATCCGGCACACTATTGTACATGGAGACATTGGCAACCACACACAAAAAAAAAAAAGCCTTGTCCGGGGCGCAGGTCTCCATTATGTGGTTGGTTCCTAACACCCTTGGCGATGCCTTGGTGGTGTTGTGCCACCACACAAAGCCCCCACATGGTGGTATGTACCACACAAAGCTGACACACACAGAGAAAAAAACTAAAAGTTGACTTGCCATCCTTGTTGCAGTAAGAACCGCGCACACACATTTTTTCTTGGTACATGCGACACAAGAAAACTCCAAAATGTGGCTCGTTGTGTTGGCGCATCGCGTCCATGCACGGTTTGGTCGCTAACCACGTTGGCAAGGCCATGTCGCAAATTTCCCGTTGACTCACGCGACTTGCCGGTGGATTTTTCGTGTCGCTCCCTCGTGCGTACATGCACACGTGCTTGTTCGCCACTGTTCCTTGCATACCTACACAAAAACCAGTAAAAAAATAGACCACCTACCATCGAACGTTTCTCTCCCTTGCGCTCGTGAGTCATGCCAAAAAAAAATTTGCCGAGGACAATCGGCTAGTTGCCCGGTCGTTGTGACGAGTCAAACCCGTCGTGAACTCCCCTCTTTTTTGTTTCTTGTTTTGCTTTTTCTCTCTCTCACTCTCTCGCTTCCGTTGAGCGGTCAAGGAGACTGCCGTCCGGCGGCTTGTCCTCGTGTCCACGGGTTTCGCCACCCAACCGCCAACAGCTGCCACGTGGCAGGAAATTGCAGGTGTTGCTACCACCTAAAGAAGCGCAGGAGAACAACGTTTTTACAATAACAGCGAGAGTAGCACACAGTAGAAATAGCATGGCAATAGTAGGAGTACCACCAAATACAAGCTGTAGCAGTGCAAAGCTACAACCATTGTAGCAACGGCAATAATATCAATAGCAACATTAATAGTAGCAACAGCCCGTAGCAACATCCCGTCGGAGTAGTAGCAACATCCCACACACAAGTAGCAGCAGTAGCAACCCCACAGTATCAACAATTTACAATGGCAACGAATGCAACAACAACGGTGGTCCTTGCAGTACCAGTTTGGAAGTTGTGAGGGCGGGGGCCTAGCTGCAGCTGCAACTATAGCCAAGCTCACTACGGAGGCTATGCAAAAGCTGCGTGAGATTCTGCACAACTCTACCAAACCTTGGCATCACGAGGACAGAGGGAATGCTGACTACAAACCATTTCCGAATGAAAGTGGGTACATCAATAAATTCCTCTAAGAGGGTACCTGTGAATTGACAAGGTATTCCGAACAAAAATACAAAACCTTGTCTTGTCTCCTTCATGAAACTCCTCGGAAATAGCAGTCACTCAAACGTTTCGAGGGTACCTCCCATGCAGTTTGCATGTGGGGTCAGAGACTCCCAATGCAATTTTCATGGGGAGTCCAAGAATCCCCATCGAATCATACACGCGTTGGAAACAAAGTTACTCAGTGAACACCAATCAGAAAATTCACGAAGTGAAGTTATGACCACCTAAATCAAAAGAGACTTGTCACTACTAAGAAAAGTCACCAAAGAGTGCAAGCAACACTGCTAGCATGGGGAGACTCAGATCCCCCACGAAAACCGCACGCAAACTGTGGGGAGTTTCTGACCCCGATGGGGAGTCTTGGACCAAGGTACAGGGAGTCTCTAATACCCCATGCAAACTGCACGTAAAATGCAACCTCAAATAGCCAAAAATCCTTAGAAAGACGGGTTTGTGATTGTTCGATGTGCATACTTACATCAACAGTCCGACAAGGCATGCATGCCACATCGCATCAATGCAAAATCAACATGAAAACGATGTTTGGAGGTAAACCGGGGGCATGCGGCCATTCATCTACAAAATTGAATCATGACTCACTTAAAACAAAAAAGTAGGGGTAATTCACCTATCGGACCTTAAAAAAATTTGAGTCATATTACAAAAGTCAAACGCCCTCAAGAAATCGTCCGAACAATATCAAAACATCGATGGAGTGCGTGATGTTTCTTTTGACCCTTCAAGAAAGTGGTCAAAGCGTCCAAACCTTTGGAAACAAAGCAGCAGAGGCTAGGGCATGTGTCTAGAATGCTCTTGGCCAAATGGCATAAAAATATTGAGGTAAACGGGAGATGGGCTATGAATGTAAGGACGGATATGTCCACTCACAATGTTTAGGGACTTGTGTATGCCTGGGACGTAAAAATTCACCCCCTCTTAGCCGCAACACCTCGGCGCGTTACCAGATGTAGGCAAGTGATGATGGTAGTAGCCGTTGATCAAAGGATTGAAGTCTTGAAGTTTATTGTAGGGCTCCCAGCTTTTACACATGGTGTTGTAGCCGTGCCACCTTACTAGATACTTGGTTATTCTTCCACAGCATTGATGTCTGAGGATGAATCACTTACTCCATATCCCCATGCTCTTGGGTAGGACGCGGAGGAGAAATGTCTCACTTGGGAAAGTTCTTGTTAGGCTCCTTGTAGTGCTTAAGCTTAGTAACGTGGAATATTGGGTGAATGGCGATACTTTCTGGTAGGCAAAGTCAAGCAACGACTTGGGTTTGTATTCGCTTAATCTCAAATGGTTCAAACCCTCAGGGTTTGAGCTTTGCAAAGTCTTGTCCATGGATTTTGATATTCGCCAATGCTGGGCAAATAACCGTTACAATCTTGCTAGTGTCTTTGCGTGATTCTGTTGTATTTTCTTCCAGATGCTAGAGAAATCCAGACGATGGATGTCAGTGGCAGAAATACTACTTTGGCTTTGAAGTCCTGCTGGTGTGGTGGGAAGTGTGTTGTACACCACCTCAAATGGAATTTTACCTGTTGGATACGATACCCGGAAGTTTACCGTTTACCTATTGCGGTGGATATTGCGCTATCGTATGCGAGTTTGACGGTCGGCGATTTGGCTACCCCATTAGTGTTGTGCAGTTTGCATGAAGGACGGAGACATTATTTGAGTTTCTGATACGTCCGCTCGGTTTGCCCATCGGTTTGAGGATAGAATGCCGTTGATAGCTGGATGCGATTGCCAAAGTGCGCCATCAGTTCGTGCAAAGAATGACTAGTGAAGCAAATGTCTCTATTGTTGTTGATGGTACGTGGTACACCGTGTAGCCGCACGATTCACTTTAGAAACATACCTGCTACTTACTTTTGCGGTGACCGGGGTCGTCGTCGGGATGAAGTGCAACATTTTTAAAAAGTGATTCCCCACCACGAGGATGGAGTCATAGCCCTTCGGGTTGGCGGGAAATCCCGTAAAAAAAAATATGGCGATGTCAACCTACGGCTCCATAAGAAGAGGGAGAGGTTGGAGTAGTTGTGGTGGCCTCGTGTGACAAGAATATTACCAGTGACACATTGCATGATTTGTAGAAATCTTGCACACTGTCTGGCATACGATCCCATAAGTAATATTTTTCCAGCTTCTTGAGTGCCTTGTCCGTACTTGCGTTTCCACTTGGACATATGTTGTGGTACTCCTCCATTAACATTCCTTGTAACTCCTTGCTGGGTGGTACGCCAACCTAGCGAGTGGTTCACCATCGCCTGAAGAGATTTTCAAACCAAAATCTGGTCTTGTTGTATCCACAAAACTCCTCCTAACCTTTCACAAACACTCTCACAAGGTACGGGTCTTGGTTAATGAGTAACGTGTTTATCTTGGCCATCAACTCTAGTTGCCGACTCAGAGCATGTGCTGGATTTGTTTTTCAAGGTTGATACTAGATGTCGTTGGCGAAGTTACACTCAAGGTCGTCCATCATTTGGCTATGATTTGAGGTCTTTAAGTGCACGGTGGTCGGTGCAGATGATGCATCACGGGCATTCCTAGTAGCATTGCTACGTCTTGAATGCGTGCACGACTCTGAGAGTTTCATTTTTGTGCACCACGTAATTGAGTTCCAGACCGCGTAGTTTTTGCAACATGTGTGTGACCAATCGTTCTCTAGAGCCATTCTCTTGGAGAAGAATGGCTCCGATTTCTCAATTGGATGCGTTGGTGGCCATCGCGTAGTCCATCGTTGGATCTGCCAATTATAGGGCTAGCACAAAGGTCAAAGCATTTCTCAAAGGATTCAATGCTTCTTGATCATTGTCTCCCAAACTCCACTCGATGGTTTTACAAGTGAGATCAGAGAGAGGCACTGACACTCAGGCAAAGTCCTTTACAATTTAACAACAGTAGATGTAGAATACCAAAAAGATATATTTGTCTCCAATGTTGGTTGGCATCGGATAAACAACGATAGTTTCCACATTCTTCAGGTCTTTTTGTAGAATCTATCTCTTTGTAAAATCTCGATAATGTTTTGGAGGTGTCCATTATTCTTCTTTCGGATGTGGCTGTACACTAGGATGTCGTTGAGATACACAATATCAAATTCATCAAGGTACAGCCAAAAGATATTATTCATTACCATCCTGAATGTTGCGAGTGAATTTGCGAGTCCAAACAGCATGATCGTGAACTCAAGATGCCCGTACCCAGCGTGGAACGCCATCATCCCGATGTCCTTACCGGATATACAGATCCGATGATAGCCGCTGCGTAGTTTGATTTTTGTGAAATTTATTGCCTCGTGGGGTTGGTGAAAAAGTTGGTCTGTTCATGAAAGAGGGTAGTGGTTCTTGATGGTGATATCATTCAATACTTGGTAGTCAATGCACAACTGCATTTTCCAGTTTTCTTTTTAACAAAGGTATAGGTGTCGTGTAGGGTGATGTGGAGGGCTTGATAAACCCTTGACTGATCATCTCGTTCAGCTGCTTCTTGAGGTTGGTCAGCTTGTAGTCGGTCATCCCATAGGTCCCTTTCACTGTTTTTATGCTGCATGGCTTCAGATCTATCTGATGCTTGACACTTTGTCGCCGGGGTAGCTCTTTGTCAATACATTGGGAAAAACCCCTTCGCTCGACGAGTGGTCCGAACTCCTCTACAATGGTGACAAACGTGTCCGGTATCGAGGCCGATGTGGTTACATCCGCTACTGCAATTCGTTTGGTTTCCCTTGTTTCCACATGGACTTAGCCATGCTTTTCCTCCTTGCCGCGGATATGTCTTGGTCACATCTGGCAATATCAGTTGGAATTTTGTAACAGCTACAACTTCCTTTGTTGCTTCCACCTTTTTTTTTATTCTTGTAACCGTAACTGTATCGTGTGTCACTCCATCAAAGGCAGGTGTCAATTTCTGCCATAAAATCTAACACAGAATGATCTCCTGTTCCAGTCTACCTATGGGCAGTGTCGTTTCTCAACTCATCACTTTTTTTTGTAATCCCCCCTCCTCTTGGGTTGTTTCTTTGATTTCTGAAAATCGCACGAGATATGCTCCGGCTTCTCGCAAATCAAGCATAGTCTTTAGTTGCGTTCATCAAAGGTATCAATTTTCACCCAAGACAAGGTTTCCATGGACCATGACTTGCATATGTCATAATAGGGAATGTGGCCTTTGGGAAATGAGCCATTGGATTCCCGCATTTGAGCATTGTAGTCGGTGCTATCGATATGGTCGGTTCTACTATCATTCATGAAAGGTCATTTTGGATCCTGAATATGGAAATCGCTCGCCAAATGTTATGTTTAGAGCTATCGGTGTATTTGAAACAGAGGTTTCCAAGGGCAAGATCATTACCACTGATGATTTCACAAAAACTCTGTTTGTACTCTGCCATGCTGGACTACTGACGTAGGCGTTGAAGTGTAGACCTTGCGTCAGACTTCTTAATCGTTTTTCCAAAGCGTGCAAGAATGGGATTGGTAAAGTCCATCTTTTCTGATGGATTTACCAGGTTGTCCATCTTTTCAAATTGATGTGCTCGACAGGTAGAACGCCCGTAGTAAACAATGTAAGAGCAGTTACTCAGCCATTGATCCAACTCTTCTATCTTTAGATTGGTCCACCAACTTAAAACCGTGCCACGTAAAAGTGAGCTGCAAGGTCAATTTTATTGTTGCCGTTATTGACCCTAATAGTGGTAAAGTACACATCCAACACTGTCAGCCACGTCTTGACCGTTGGTCCTTTTAGAGTTACAGGATCAAACGGCTTAGGCAGGGTTGGTCGAGTTCACGGTTCACTTGAGAATTGAAGATTTCAATCAAAGAGAACTGCTTCCCACCCTCAAAATTTTTGTAGCTCCAATGTTGTGCTGATTTGTTGGAGCAGATGATTCTTGAGGCTCCTGAACCCAGACAATTTCTGGTACATTTATTTATTGATACGAGCCTGCGAGCGAGTGCCTCCCATTGTGCCAGGTGTCAACTGGGCGGGCAACTGCGGGGACAAAGGTTTCACCGAGCCCGAGGGATCCATCACGGGGCTGGCTGTTGTGTTTTTTGGTGCTTCGCCATTTGCTGCAAGATTTATTGCTGCTACCTCGTTTGCCTTGAGAGTATCATTGATGTCATGATGTTGATCCTCCATCATCGGCGTCTTCACCAGTTAATTCTGTTCGTTGCCGCTTGCACTCGCACCGTTCACCATTGTCATTGTAGGATCTACAAACTTCTGAATGGTGGAGATGTGCTGATGACTCGTGGGAGGTTGTCACATTGTAGTTATTGTATTGGCTGCTCCTCAAGTAACGCTGTACTCCGAAACCAAGTGTCATGTAAAGCGGAACGTGGTTGATTCACATGTATAAGGTACGGAGCAGAAGGCGATTAGAAGAATGGGGAAAATGAATGATTTGTGTTTAGTAGTAAGCAATAACAAGTGTCAATCATGTCAAGTACATATATACAATGACATGAATCATGATGAGACGTATGTTGGGTCTACGGTGCTCGAGTCAAGCGACGCGTGAAACCTGGTGTTGTGAGTGGTTGCTTGAGAAAAATCCACCGAGAAGTCAGCGGATTTCAAGACTATGATGGTGCAGTCTTGTAAAAGTCTAACAACATCAAGAACTAGACCAAACAATATCAAAACATTGATACAGTTCGCGATAACTCTGGCGACCCTTCAGGAATGTGGTCAAAACTGTCAGATCATTTGAAAGCAAAACACCGGAGGTTGGGACACATGGCCAGAATTCCCTCGGCCAAAAGACATGAAAATCCTGAGGTCGACGCACTGTGGGCCATGAATGTAAGGAGAGATATGCCCAATCGTAAATTTTATGGATTTTTGTATGATTGGGATGTAAGAAGAGGTGAGGGACTGTGTAGATGTTGGAGGGGTCTCCCACCAAGCCTCATTATTGCGTTTATTTCAGTTAAGACTGAATTTCAGTAATAGTTCTGGCGGTACGTCTAGAGTGAAAGTTTTTCCTCACATACCTGAGCAGTGAGTGTTGCTCATGCACTAAGTGTAGACACAACAAGCCACACACTTCAGTCCAAGTATGGGGGCTGTTAAAAATAGTCTCCTATCTTGTCTAGCGTAACATTGTTCCATTTGGACAGACTAGTTATGTAACGGGAGGACTGGTTTGGCCCTCCTTCCTTACGATAGTGAGGAGGTGGCCAGCGGCCAGCCCTCGCTGAAGCAAAGACTGGCCGGTGGCCAGCCAGTCATTGGCCATCGTCCATCTGGCAGCCAGCCAGGTGGACACCTGGCGGCAGGTCAGGTGGTCCGCCAGCCATTGGTCTTCCACATGCAGGCTGCCAATCGAGCTGGTCGCTTGATCAGTGGCCAAGAGGCAGCGAGGTCTTGAGGGTCAAGCCCTGGTCCTTGCCTGTTCCTCTTTGATTGATGGGATGAGCGAGGCAAGGGGAGAGAGCGAGCAAGAGAGTGTCGGGAAATCCACATAGTGCGGTCCCGAATTTGGTCTGACCTGACTCTAGTGGTTCACGTCTTTTGTTTTGGACGAATTCTGAGGCTGAGAGTGAGCTTTCTGGTCGCCTCACGCTATGTGAGCAGGAATTTAGAGACAGTCAGTTTGCGAACAGAATAACGATCAGAATATTGATAGGGCTATTCATGAACTCTGCAACTTACCAAACCGCGCGCGATTTGGCCAAGCATAGCCCAAGTTATGCTTGCCGAAGCGCAGGTATCACCCACCACCAAAACGCCTAATGCTTCCATGGCGCGCACACATCGTGGCTTCCTTCATGTGTGAGGCACCTTTCCCAATACGCACATCCCCTTGCACGTGGTGTAGGGGTCTCCTGCACTGTTTTTATGCACTTCCCCCACTTTTGGGTCGAGTTTGGCAGTGGGGTGTGACGAGATTTTTTACTGTCCCTGAGTAACAAAACGTGATACTGAGTTTTGGATGCCGAGCCAGGATTTTGGCGACGTCCCTCAGTAACAACGAGCACTACAAGATCCGGTGGATTTTCCACCGGACGCCTCAGCAGACCTTCCGGGGCAAAGTCTCCAGATGGAACTTTTGCTACTCGGTCCGGCCAATTATTCACCGGAAGTCAAGTCACAGCCTGCTCCCACAGCCGCCGCGCACATCCCAACTTTTGAAGCCTATATCTCCCTCGATCCTTGTCCGATTCCGGTGAAAAATCTTCTACCGGATTCAGCGACTCGTCAAATTTCAGGAGCAATCATCCACTTTAGGATCCGAGCAAACATCAAGCTGCCAGACTCAACTGCAAGGAATTTCCTCTCTTTGGCAGCTTCTCAGCGCCTCCCAACGCCGCACTTCGGTATGCGGAGGGGCAAAATTTCAACATTCTCCCCCTTGTAGCTTCCATGCCCGTTGCTCCAGCTTGCTCTCACTCATCTTCTGCTGCACCCTCCAGTCCATCATAGTTGGTCATCCGAAGTCCGGCCATGCTCATCACGTGCCGGTCCGCGGGTTGCACTTTGGTCAAGCAACCTGCAAGCATGTTGTGCATGTTGCAGTGCTGCAGCACCACCTACCCCTTTTTGACCATGTCCCGTGCATAGTGATAACGCACATCAATGCGTATTGTTCTCCTGTGCTGCGTTGGGTTGTTGGTCAGCAAGATGGAGCCGATGTTGTCCTCTTACAGTACCATGGGCCCTTGTTGCGACACACCCAGCCCCCCCTGCAACCTGCGGAGACACACCGCCTCCTTGACCGCCTCGCTCAGCATGATGTACTCTGCTTCTACTGTGGAGGTGGCGACGCAGTCCTACCACCTGCTACACCACGAGATCGCTGCACCATCAAGGAAGAACACTTAGCCGGATGTAGACTTCCTCTTGTCCACATCGCCAAGGGAGTCTGCATCCGTGTAGTAGACCAGACGCAAGGGTTCCACCAGCCCCTTGCCATTGAACCTCAGGTGCGCGTGCCGCGTCGATTGCAGGTAGTGGAGGATGCGCTTGACCGCGTGCTAGTGTAATGGCCCTGGATCGGCCACGTACCTGCTCACTTGGCCCACCGCGTAGGCTAGGTCCGGCCGAGTCGCCACCATGGCATACATGAGGCTGCTCACCGCCGATTGGTAGGGCACCCCTGTCATATCCTCCCGCTCTTCTTTTGTTTGCGGTGCCATTGGCAAAATCAGTTCACAGGTCGTGGAGATAAGACTACAGACTGGTTTGCAGTCATCCATGCTGTACCGCTTCAGCACCTCGGCCACATATTTGGCCTGCCCCAGCTCAAGCGTGCACGCCCTCCGGTTCCGTGTAATGCTCACCCCGAGGTAGAACTCTAGCTCTCCCATGTCGGACATCTGGAACCTCCTACTCAGCTGCTCTTTCAGCTGCTGTAGGCTTGGCAGGTCTGAGGAGCAGAAGATCAGATCATCCACAAAGAGTGCAATGATCTGATGGAGCTTCTCACTATACTGCACATATACGCTCTGATCCGCCTCACAGTGCTTGAAGCCGAGCTGTGTCATGAAGCTGTCCATCTGTTGGTACCAGCATCGGGGCAATTGATTCAGCCCGTACAAGGAATTTTGCAGCTTGCACACATTGCCCTCTGGTTCCTTCATCCCCTTTGGCACCTCCACGTAGTTTTCTTTGTCGACGATGCCGTTGAGGAAGGCCGTATTTACATCCATCTGGTGGAGCTCCATATCCTTCGCGGTTGCTACGGCAAGGATCGCACGGATTCTTGTGAACTTGGTGACAGGGATGAGCGTGTCATTTTAGTGCTCATCCTTACGCTGTGCGTACCATTTTGTCGCAAGGCAAAAGGGTACGTACAACGTAAGGATGAGCTGTCCACCGCACCTTCTCTTGTGAACTTGGTCTTGAAGACCCACTTGAAGCTGATGACCTTGGTGTCTTTCGGCTTGTCAACCAGCTCCCACATGTTGTTTTCGGCAATGGACGCCAACTCCAACTTGATGGCCGCATCCCACTGCTTCCCCTCGGGCCGCACAAGTGCCTCTTACACGGTCGTCGGTTCCGTTGATGCAGCCAGTACACGCAGCGTCATGCTGATCTATGGACCGGTGCCTACGCCGAAGCGCTTCCCCGCTCTCCGCTGCCTCCCGCTACGGCACAACAGTTTTGGTGGCACCTCATCGCTGTGCTGTGATCCTTTCGACTCTGCTCACTTTGGTGAATCATTGACCGGATGGCTCCCTGAGGATCTCTCTCCCTCTAACGAAACATCGACCGGATGGACGGCGCGTCCAGAGGATTTTTCTCTGACACCCAACGCAAATTCAGTAGGGAGTGCGGGCTTTGGCACCCGAGGTGCCTGCTCCAACGGATCTTTCCGTCGGATCCCCAGCCCAGGTGCATCGTCATAGGATTCATTCGCGTCGGCTGCTCCACCATCTGCACCGCCGCGCTCCAATACCATATTTTCAACCTCCGCGTCCGCCGGCTCCTTGTATTTGAGGAGCTGGAACCACTCTCCTTGTTTTGGAGTGTTCCCGACGCTCATGTCATTGCTGCTGCTGCTGAAGCTCTGTTGCTCGTGAAACTCAACGTCACGGCTGCGGTTGATCTCTTGAGTGCAAGGGTCCATGAGCCTACATGCCTTTTGAATGCTCTCGTAGCTGAGGAACAAGCATGGCTCTGCCCGCGGTTCCAGCTTTGCTGTCGCGCCACTACGCCGCCTGCACCATCGCATGTGCCTTGCACCCGAACACCTTCAGGTGTGCCACGTTTGGCTTGCGCCCGGTCCAAATGTCCTACAGCATCTTCAAGCTGCCCTTGCCCTTTAGCACCACTGTTGGGGTGAGGTTGATGGTGTAGCTCTCTGTACACACAGCCTCCACCCAGAACCCTCGCGACAACCCCGCATCCACAAGCATAGTCCATACCATGTTGAGCAGTTTCTGGTTCACCCAAGCTGCCACTCAGTTGGACTGTGGCAAGTACGGTGTAGTGGATTCCCACTTGATGCTTTGTTACTTCATCCACCTGCCGCAGCCTACATAATCTTTGCCATTTTTGCTACGTAGCACTTTGACGTTCCGGCCAGTCTACCTCTCCACTGTTGCGACGTACTCCTTCAGCCGGTTCAGGACCTCACCTTATCGCTTCATGAAGTACACGAAGAGCTTTCTGCTATAGTCATCGATGAAGGTGACGAAGTATCTCAAGCCGATGTATGACGGCGTTGTGAATGGTCTGCACACATCTCTGTGCACGACCTCCAATAGGTCCTTTGTGCGAGCCATATTCTCTTTGAACGGCTTGCGCCGCGCCTTGCCCAAAATACAAGGCTCACACTTTTGTACGCTACTGCATCTGCTACCGCATCTGCTACATCGATGACGAGGCTGCGGACCATGCCATGCTTCTCCATCTCCTTAACGGTTGCATGCGCGCACCATGATGAGGCCGCGCACCATGTCCCAATCGCCGGTGCCAGAGCTCCAGATCATCAGTTCCTCCCTTGGCCATGTAGACGCTGCGCTCCTACGAGTCTACCGCGTTCGATGCCGTGGGGATCACCTTGGTCTCCACCCTCGCACTTTGCCTCCAGCACGACCTCGCCGCCGCCGTCAGTGCGCACCACTTCGCCTTTCCTGTGGAAGAGCACCTCATACCCCTTATTCGTCAAGCAGCTGACACTCAAGATGTCAGCCAGGCCAGGGACATGCTACACATCACGGATTGTGCGTAGCTCCTTCCTACCGCTTACCGCAACTTCCACCTCCACGTCACCTTGGCTGGCCACCGGCTCAACCTTGTCGTTCGTGACCACCATTGACTTGGAGGACTTCTTATAGGTGACGAACCCCACCTTCTCGACTTTGGGTGTGTTCCTTGGCCCCGGAATCCAGGCACCGCCTGTTGGCCTTCTTAAGGAAGTGGTACTTTTTGCCATTGAGGAGCGCCTTTCCTTTGGTGTTTTTTTCCACTGGCCTTTGCCTCCTCCGGGCATTCACGGGCCCAATGGCCCTCCTTGCCGACTTGCGGCACGCACCTTTATTGGCACCTTCTTGCCGCCACCCTTTCCACTGCTTCCTCTGCCCAAGATTTTGCCACCATGCATTTTGCTAAGGGCGGATGAGGAAGACGAGGACTCCTCGCAGCTTCAGCGTTGCACCTCGTTGCGGAGGTAGTATGCGACCGGGCCATAGATGAGCTTGTCCTCTGACCATCCTCCAAGGACGGTGATGATTGGACCCCAAATGTCAGGTAGGGCCATGAGGAGAGCCATCGCCTACAGCTTAGTATCGATCTTCCACCCCATGTCGTTGCATTGTTAGGCGAGCGACTCGATCTGCTGTATGGCAGAGATGACATCATCTCCCTCCTCAATTCTCACCGTGAGGAGGCGCTTCATCGCAAAGATTATGTTCGCGAGCGACTTGGACTGGTGGATGGTGTAGAGTTTTTGCCAAGCTTTGGCTGCCATCTTGCAGCCTCAAAAGTAGCCCCACTGTGGCTCGGCTGTCTCGGAAACCAAGAGCATGAGCGTCACCGTGTTCTTCTTTTCGAAGGCATGCTTCTCCGAGTCCGCAACAGTCGCATCTGCAAGCACCTCCTTTCCCAACATGACGTATAGGAACAATTGGCTAAACTCTGTGGAACATGCTTTACATGTCTACAAAGCTCTACTCAGCCAGTGGGAAGACCTTGATACGATGCGATTTGAAGACGAAATTTTCAAGTTTGTGGTGAATACATGGTGTTCACAATGATCAAATGGTTGGTAGCGCATGCCATAGGAGGATTTTTGTACTACCACGTACAAGAAGCACACTGATCGTGAGGAGGCGCAACATACCTTCCACAAGATCGAGAACTTCAAGCAGCTCGATAGCTCGCTTGATGCATACTTGAGCAGGTTTACCACACTCATGGAGGAAGCCGAAAGTTTCATAGAGCACGATAGAACCCAAACATTGAAGAAATCAAAGTTTTTATTACTTGAGTACTTATAGGATGGTCTTGCCAAGGAGAACGTAAAAGACAAGACCACCACTATAGCAACAGGCCAGGCTTGGAAAAGTTGGAGGACATTGCATGACTACATGAGTGAAGTTTACTTGGCAAGCCCAAAGCTTGGATGCATGGAAAAATGTGCATGCGCAGCAAGGAAGCAAAATGTGCATGGATGCTATAGGAGCTGGAGGGAAATCCGGGTAACGGGGCCGGATCAAGGGCAAGTAGCCAGCAAATTCCCCACTCAAGAAGACTAGCGGGTATAAGGCCCTAATCAAAAGCATGGCTATAACAATGATTGGTTGGGGGCATTACTTGGACATCATAATATTGCTTTCGATGAGGAACTTTACCACAACTATACGTTTTTTGACCACTTGAGGGCTTAGTGCCCTGAGGTATGTGGTAGTGGAAAAGAGGTTGCTACATTGGTTGCAGTCGTATTACCTCGTGGGGATAGTGTAGCATTATGTTACAGACATGGAAAAAGGCAGATTTGTGGCTATGGCAATGAACTAAGCCGTGGAAATAGATGGTAAATAGATCATTGTGCGGTCATTGTGCGGGTTTTCATCATCCTTGAGTGATGTTAGTACGGACCACACACAATAAAAGATGGGTCAATGATGTGGATTCATGTTCTCATATGAGGATGTACAACAACTTGAATGTTTCAAGATTTTAAAATTCTCATTTCTTCTCTCTTTTCTAATTGAATTGTACTCAACACTTGTTGATCATCATTGCCCACTAAACCTTGCCTCTTCAGGACAATAGACATGATCAAATGTTCTTAGTGGTGGCAACACCAACCACTGTGCAAGAATTATATTATGAAATTATTGAATCAAACTCTCTAAAAGCGACGAGCTCAATTACATCCATGGTACCTTTGGTCAACAATCTTGACCTAGCAAAATTTAACACTACGAAGTGCTTGACAAATCCACACGTGGCCATACGATTTAGACATGAGTGGGTGAATCATGGGAGTCACAACGTCTCTATACAGATTCCGTATTTACCACAAACTTGCCGCCATCGAGAATTTTTTTATGGAAGAGTAGAGGTAACATGATGACTCAATTCAAAGGGAACTTGCCTGGTGTTGCTGTGAATGTGCTGGCTGAAACTGGTTATGATGAATCCCTTGTTAGCCTTAATTTTATGTAGCTTCTGCACCTAAACTACAAGCCATGGAATGACACAATTTTCATCAGTGATAACCGTACGGTACCCGTGATTGGTACTTGCAATGTAAAAGAATATATTCAAGGATCCACACAGAACATCACATTGAAGGCACTCAACCTTCTTGACCCGTTCAAAGTTGTTCTAAGTGATCATTGGCTCTGCCAACACAAGGCTCTGATGTAGTTTGAGTCAAAATTACTCATTATCTAAAAGGGACAATGTCACTTTACTTTGATTCCAAGCACAGAATTCTCATTGACTCAACTTGATGTTCATGTAAGATTGTGTTTGATACAGGTCAATCGATTCATCTGACAGGGTTGTCGGTAATTGTTGGCTCAAGTGTAGAAGGTGGAGGAAAAAATAAAAGGGGGACGTACTACAAGAGATCAAATCTTTGTTGGCGGAGTTTTTTTAATGTATCCCAAGACCCACCAGTTGGAACTTCACCACAACGACACATGGACAACATAATTTTGCTACAATTGGAGGTAAATCCCCCATTCAAACTCACGTATCGCCTTTGTCTGGTAGAAAGGTGAGAGCTCAAACACCAAATCAAATGGTCCCTTATGAAAGGGTGGATCAAACTGAGTAGCTCGCCAATGTGTACTATTTTTTTTGCGAACAATTAGGACGGTGGTTTACTGGGCGCTGAACAAGCTAACAATGAAAAATCACTTCTCCCAACCGTGGATTGTGAACCTGTTTGACCAGACCTAAGGGAAAAACGTCTTTCTGTTCTTGGATTGGTCTCAAGGATACCATTAAATCCACATCTCAGAAGATGATTTGCCCAAAACAACGTTTTGGTCGCACATGGGACATTATCGATTACAGGTTTTGTGCCACGGGCTAACAAACACCCCCAACAAGCTTCCAAGGAGAAATGAACCAAATGTCCACGAAACAACTTGGTCAATTTGTTTTGGTTTACCTGAAATATATCTTGGTTATCTCCAGACCTATGGAAGAGTACTTAGAAAACTTGCACAAATTCCTTGCAATCCTCCAAAGAAAATGTTCTATCCAAAGATAATCAATTATGAGTGTAGTGACTTTGTCTCCAGCTCCTGCTCTACGTTCTCATCTGGGTTCACAGAATAGAGATCTCAGTCCACATAAGAGGTTCTCCTCCGTGCTATACTAAGAGAAATTTGTTATCAATGATCCTGTGCAGGGAGACTCAAATGAGTTTGTGGAGGCCCATTCTTGTTTGCAACTTCATCTCCTTTTCTAGGATCCGAACAAGGGTTTTTTACCTCAAGATTGTGATTTTGTATGAATTCATCTTGTATTTTCTATCAAATTCACACTACTTCACAACAATGATTTTTTTATGCAATGGTACAAAATCGTCATGTACACAACACACTAGACTATTTCACGCTACAAACTTTTCCGCTATCTCGTCCTCTCTCTTGCTTACATCCCTCCCCTCATTCGTCTTGCTTCCAACAGCAAGAAGGGTAGGACGAGGGTGAGGTTGCAAGGCCAGCAACCTCGCTCGTGAGGTTTGGTGGCCCCTTGGTAGCTGATCAAACCACCAACTTGATCGGCGGCTGGGGCTGGCTGGTGGGTGGCCGGCCGGTCACCTGATTGGCCGCCGGCCACCCAGCCGGACGACTGCCAGCTGGCCGGTGTCCAGTGCGTGGTTGGCCACTTGCCAGCCGTCGCAATGGCAAGGACTGAATGCTCACCAGTTCTCGCCTTAAGTGAGGTTAGGGAGGGTCAAACTGGCCCTCCCGTTACATTCCTACCCACTTCGTATGAACCGTCCTAGTTCATGAATAAGAGCAAGAGTACTTGGTAGTGAAACATCAACATTGTAAAAGAAATTCATCATAGTTCAACACGAACGATGTGAGCTATGTGGAATCATTTACAAAGTTCATTGGAAAATCTACTGGTACTAGGAATTTGTCTCAGTCATTCATGGCAGGTTCCTTGAACATGCAGAGTATTTACTCCAGAGTGTGATTCATTCGCTCTCTTTGTCCATTGGTTTGGGGGAGAAATACTGTCAACATTTGAGACTTGCTATTGAAGTACGTGTGAATCATTTTCCAAAACTTACAAGAAAAATTATATTCTATCTTGATCGGTGATAATACACAATGGAAATCCATGGTAAGTCACGATATCCTTAAAGAAGAGACGAGAGGTCTACTTGGTGTTCACATCTGCAGTTGAAGGAATTAAGTGGTTCATCTTCGTCAAAAGATCAACCACAACGAAGATTGTATCATGGCCACGGACCGTTTACATGAGTCTAGTAATAAAGTCCATACTAACGTACTCCAATGGAGTCCTAGCTATGGGAAGTTGTTGGAGGATTCCAATACACTTTTTGTTACTAGCCTTTTTCCGAAGACATGGGTCGAATGTCATGCAACACCTGAGGACATCAAAACTCCATCCTGGTCACCAATAGTGGTTTGAGAGTTCATGCCTATTCTTTCAAGGTACCATATGGCATACGACTGATGGATCATTTAACTTGGAGGTAATCTTCACTAGAAGGTCTTCCAACTTTGCCACAATGACTTTTTCTCTGTGTTAGTTGATACCTACGACCTCCACTAATCCGTACTTGTCCCTATTTCGAGATTCTTGAAACCAAGAATCCACATAGTATCCCATCCGGATCATGTTTACAAAAAACTTATAGTGGATAATCACTTAAGGTGATTTTCCTAGAGGTAGAGGGGGCTCTGGTGCTTGCATTATAGCTGTTGCAATGGCCATAAAACACCCACCTGTTGACATAGCGTCTCCCTTGCCATGAGTGCTGTTGATCGTACTCCCTGGTTAGACCATTGATGAGCAGTCTAACATCTGATCTGACTTTATATTCGGAGGTTTTGTAATTTTCCATGCAAGATGGAGCTTTGAATCAATTAATTTGAGTGAATATTCAGAAAGTTAGCCTAGCCCGAAGTTCGGGTGTTGGAGGGGTGGAATCTGGTACCCGCCATGGGTGGCGGGAGAATCCACCGCCAGTTATCCGAGTTCATCTCCAACGAGCTCCAAATGCACCTGGGCCATGAATGAAATGACCAGAGGAACCTCCTTGACCAAGATGAACTTCTCCTTGACTTCTAGGCCAGCAAAGGCGCTCCGATGGGTCATCGTCGGAGCGCCTCCCGTTGCCTAGCGTGCAAGGCAAGGTGGACGGCTCTACCAAGGGTTACTTTGATGGCTGTATCAGGGGCTATACTACTCCCATGTGGGCATGCTTGGATGCATTGGAAAACTTAGATCATAGGCTATACGGATCTGGTGAACTATCACTGTTCTAAGTAACAAAAACATGTTCTATTCAGTTCTACTCAATGTGACATGTTCTGTCCACTCATATCCGTATTCCTTGTGCTCCACCCTCTTCACCATCGGTGTCCATTGGCTGTCCCAAACACTGATAGCGGGCATCAGTGAGAGCTATGCATCCTTGAGGGTTCCTCTACACCTTCTAGTGCCAACAAAGGGTTATGGACCCACATTCCTAGAAGGACCCTAGCTCTATAACTTTCACACTATCGTCGCATGCCATGACAATGACCAAGCAAGAGAGCATCGGCGCCATCTTGAAGTTCGACGGGATTGGCTTCTCCTTGTGGAGGTTGCAGTTTGACGTCTATCTCGATGGAAAGGGCTTGCTTGAGATGGTCAAGGGTGATGACGAAGCCCCTCCGGCTACCGCAATGCCGGAGGAAGTGGAAAAGTACAAGAAGCGCAACAAGAAGGCGATTGCTTTGTTGGTGTTAGCGCTAGCTCCGATGCAGCGTGCACTGATTCAAGGATGCACGGAGGCCACGGAGGCTTAGAAGAAGCTCTGCAGCATCTACCAGTCCAGCAACATCACTAACCAGCTCTTTGTCTTCAAGAGGCTTGTCACCCTCCGAACGAGCGAAGGCGACAACATCATGGAGATCCTACAGTAGACCGAGTCCTTTTCTGCCAAGTGCGTACCCAACGGATGGAAGGTTGACTGTCAACTGCAAGCCATGATCCTCCCCTTGGCCTTGCCGGACAGTTGGAGTCCTATGATCACCGTCGTAGATAGCTGGTCCGCCAATGAGCTGAAGTACCCGAAAGTAGTTGAGTACGTTTGTAATGAATGGATGTAGTGTGTTGGGAGAAGAGCGGAGCAACATCAAGTTCTGCCTATGTTGTCCATCCTCAAGGTGGAGGGAGAGGCAAGAAGGGGAAGGGTGCCAAGCAGGGCACCAAGAAAGGTGACTAGAAGGGGGAGTGCTACATTTGTGGAAAAGAAGGTCATTATGCACGCAAATACCCCAATAGAAAGTTAGACCAACCAGGGAAGGCTGGAAAGAAGGACGGTCATGCAATGATGGCAAAGGAGTCCGCCGACTTGTCAGATCCGGGAGTCTGTGTGATTGACTCCAGATCGGGCCACCACACGCAATGCAAGCGGGCAGCCCTCGTGACCTATGTTGCCTTAGAGCGGCGCATGATGGTGGCCAATGGTAAAACAGAGTTCGTTTCCGGTGAAGGCAACATTCGCATCCAGGTGGATGTGGATGGAGAAGCTGTCATGAGCACAATTCACGACATGCTCCACATGCCCAATTTTGGGACAAATCTGCTGTCAGTGAGCCACCTTACCAAAAAGAGGCTCGAGGTGCTCTTCAACAAGAAGGAGGCCATCATCCGGAAGGAAGGGGACGGCAAGGTGATTTCACGTGGAAAGCGAGAGGACGACTTGTACCTAATCCGTGCAAAGATCCTTGGCAGTCGGGCGGGGTCCGACATCGTCCAACTCGCGAAGAAGGACGATGGAGTTTTGGACCTGTGGCACCGCCGCCTGTGTCACATTGCTCCCTCAACTGTGAGGTTTATGTCAAAGAAGGAAGTAGTGCAGGGTCTTGAGGTCAAGAGCCTCGATGTAGCCAAGAATGTCATGTGGGAGTCATGAGTGATCGGCAAGGCGACACAATAGCTGTTTGATGGCAAAGGGACACGCGTAGCGGTAAAGTTGCAGGTGGTGCACACTGATGTGTACGGACCTTTTGAGAGCTCCATAAGGGGCACTCGCTACTTCGTGACCTTCATCAACGATCACAGCCACAAGCTCAACCTCTACATCATTAAGAGGAAGAGCGATGTCTTGATGTACATGCAGGAGTTCATCATGGCAGTGGAGCGGCAAACAGAGTTGAAGGTGAAGGCGTACTTGAGCGATAACGGTGGCGAGTACTAGGGTTACTCGGCATGGATGAAGAGCAAGGGGATCGCATGGCAGAAAATTATGCTACGTTCTTCACAGCAGAACGACGTCACCGAGAGGGCAAACCGTACCATCCTCAACATGGTTTGGTCCAGGTTGAGTGATGTCGGCCTCGCGCAGTGGTATTGGGACGAGGCAACACGGACAGCGGCGTACATCATGAACCTGACGCCAACAAAACTGCTAAAAGACATGGATTCCAAGGTGTGGAAGATTCCACAAGAGGTGTGGAGTGGGAGGAAGCCGACTGTGGCTCACCTCCGCATGTTTGGCTGCACTGCATATGTTGTTGTGCAGGCATGGGAGGGGCGGAGCAAGCTGGACCCGCGTACTCGCCGATGCATCTTCGTCGGGTATGAGAGCGGGAGCAAGGCTTACCGGCTCTTTGACCCGCAGAGGCAGCAGATCATGAAGAGTCACGACATCACGTTCGACAAGGACAGTCACTGGACGGACAAGGACGTGGATCTCTCCAAGCGTGGGGAGTGGCTGCCACTCCTCGAGAAGGAGACACCGGAGGAAGCAAAAGAGGGTGAAGTCCTAACAACTCCAAGCAACGCGAGTCGTCCTGGGGATGGAGGAATGACTGATCTACATTCAGCCGAGTCGAACAATGAGTCCAAAGCGTCGTCAGCAATGGAGCTGAATGAGGAGGCGGGGAGTGAGCCCGCATCTCCACGGTCCCCAAGAGAGGGGGAGCAGGCCAGTGGTTTGAGTGGCGCCGTGAGAGGACAGCAGAAACAACGGTAACATTAACAATAACATCTATAGTAGCAGCCTTGGAGAAGAGGACGAGCAAGGAGGACGGCAAGACGGTAAATGCCGCGAAAGGCATATGGACTGGGTTTGCTCGAGCGTTCTTTATGCAAGAGGAGCACGAGACCGTCAAGGAGGCGTTGCAGCAGAAGGATGGGGTTGAGTGGGAGGGAGCAATAAAATCTGAGCTCGGCTCCCATGAACAGATTGGAACTTGGCAGTTGATTGGCAGGTCGGAGGGCACGAAAATCGTTGGCTCCAAGTGGATCTTCAAGAAAGAACTCACCAAGGAGGGGAAGGTAGATCAGTACAAGGTGCGGCTGGTGGCAAAGGGGTATGCCCAGTGGGAGGGTGAACACTACGATGAGACCTTTGCACCGGTTGCGAATTTTGCCGCCATCTGTTCCATTCTCTCGGTGGCTGCGGTGCGTGACTACGAAGTTCACTAAATTGATGTGAAAACCATATTTCTCAATGACGACCTAGACAAGGAGGTCCTCATGGAAGTGCCGGAGGGGTTGGATGCGTCACCAGGGAAGGTGTACCGGCTTTGCAAGGCTCTCTACGGAATGAAGCAAGCGCCATTCATGTGGTACCTGAAAATGGACGGCTTCATGGCCAAGCTTGGTTTCAAGTGCTGCGAATCAGATCAGAGCGTGTAAGTGTAAAAGCAGCCAGGGTTGCACCACATCGTGGTCCTTTACGTGGATGACCTCATCCTCGTGTCATCGGAAATGGAGGAGTTGGTGAACCTGAAGCGGTAGTTGGGCGATCGGTTCAAAATGACCAACATGGGTGAGCTACAAACATATCGCGACGTTGCCATGATGAGGGACCACAAGGCACGCACGCTGGAGATGGGGCAGACAAAGTACATGTAAGAGATACTCTGCGGCTACAACATGGAGGAGTGCAACCCCATCGGCACACCCATGACCACTACATGTGAGCTGAGCTCGAGCATGGAGCCGAGCACGGATGAGGAGGAGGAGGAGATGGCAGGTGTGCCGTACCAGTCGGTGGTGGGGAGCATCATGTACACCATGGTGGCAACGGGACCCAACCTGGCCTTTGTGAAGGGCCAAGTGAGCCGCTATGTTACTGATCCCGGGCCGTTGCATTGGCAAGCGGTGAAGCGGATCCTTCGCTACATCAAGGCGACAAAACAGACACAGCTTGTGTTTGGAGGGGGAGTGCGTGACGACTCCCTCGATTTGGTCGGCTACTTCGATGCCAATTGGGCTGGTGATGTGAATGACCGAAAATCAACGTCGGGATTATGTGTTTGTGCTTGGTGGTGCAGGTTTTTAATGGAAAAGCAGAAAGCAAGACTGTGTGGCATTGTCCAGCACTGAAGCGGAGTACATCACGGTTGTAGAAGCTACAAAGGAGGCGGTGTGGCTACTGTCAATGAGCCGGATAGCAACGGTCTAGAAAACGGGTCCCGACATGGGAGGCCGCCAACCGCTCTTGGTATTGCAACCAAGATAACATATCACCCTCGAACGAGGGATCCACACTTTAGGTTTATTTGGTTTGCAACCTCACGAAGTCCGCATGTTGGTCTTTAGTGTCTACCTTTGGTTGGACACTCTGTCAGGAGCCTCAAAGGCAAGAACTGTAAATGGATGCATGCAAGGTACAGGCTTTTATACTTGCAGAGCTTTGTTAAAGCTTCTGCTTGTAGTGGCTCCACTGGAGCCAACCTCAACCTACAATCCTACTTGGCGCGTCCTTAGACCGCCAAGTGTCATCCTCAAGCCAGGCTCTAGTAAGCTTCCTAGAAGCTTCCTGTCCCAGTTTTGGCCACAAAGAAAATTGCGGCCGTCGCGGGGTTTGAACCCGCGACCTCTCATTTTGACAATCCGATGCCCATTCAACCTTGTCTGGAGCGAGAGCTTCCACCTTGTCCACCGAAGCGAGAGGCATATGCTAAGATGTTTGCCTCACTGCCACTGCATTGCATGGACTCGTTGCCGACGTGTTCGGCGGCGGCCTCATACGTCAGATCCGCCTCCTTCCAACCGCCAAATACGGTGATCAAGGACCCCCAGCTTTCCGGCAGCGCCATTAGAAGGATCATGGCACGCATGTTGGAGTCGAGCTTCCATTCCATTTGCTTGACCTCTTGCAGCACGTTGTCGAACGACTGCAAAAATGCGGGTATCGAGTCTCCTTCGCTCACCCTCATCGACATCAACCGTTGGAAGATGAAGAGTCGGTTTGCTAGGGCATTGGATTGATGCACGCGTGAGAGCGTTGCGTAGGCCTCGGCAGCCAACGTGCATCCTGTGACGTGGGAGTGTTGAGTCTCGTTGATGGACGTCACAAGTATGGCGAGAGCCATGTTGTTCTTCATCGTCCATGCCGCAAGGTCAGCCGCATTTGTGTCACCGTCGCATCGACGGGTGCTATCTCAGTCCCTTTTAGGATGTCGAGGTAGCCACGCACGTTCATGACAATCTCAAAGTACCATTTCCACAAGGGAAATCCTGTCCCCGTGAACTTGGACATATCCGCCTCAAGGCGGGCATGAGTCGGATCCGCCATTTCTTGCAGTTGCTCGTCTTGACTACTTCGCTGCTACTCTGCTTCATTGAGGCCAATGAGGCTGATGAGGCTGCTGACTGCGACCGTTGTCAAAGGTGCAGTTGGTTCTGTTGCATACCCCTCCCGCCGATGATCGCCTAAGGCGATGGTGCCGTCGTGAGAGAACGGACTCGGGGTCGTACCACCTTCTAAAAAAGGGGTAGAGCTTAATCCCGTTGGGGCTCGAGGGTCTTGTCCAACATGGACAGAGCTGTTCCTCGTCCCCTAGTCCGCCACGTGCGCGCACCCTACCTGAAGAAGCCGATGGAGCCGATGGAGCAGACTGGAGCCATCCGATCTTCGTGTACCTGTTGTACCTGTGCGTTCTGCAAGACCACGCGCTAGTCGGTCTTGGAAGCGTGCCTTAGAACCAGAAGTGTCGGCCCATAACCCTTTGCCAATGCGTCGGATAGCAACAGTGTAGAAAACGGGTCCCGACATGGGAGGCCGCCAACCGCTCTTGGTATTGCAACCAAAACAACATATCACCCTCGAATGAGGGATCCACACTTTAGGTTCGTTTGGTTTGCAACCTCACGAAGTCCGCATGTTGGTCTTTAGTGTCTACCTTTGGTTGGACACTCTGTGAGGAGTCTCAAAGGCAAGAACTGTAAATGGATGCATGCAAGGTACATGCTTTTATACTTGCAGAGCTTCTGCAAGCTTCTGCTTGTAGTGGCTCCACTGGAGCCAACCTCAACCTACAGTCCTACTTGGCGCGTCCTTAGACCGCCAAGTGTCATCCTCAAGCCAGGCTCTAGTAAGCTTCCTAGAAGCTTCCTGTCCCAGTTTTGGCCACAAAGAAAATTGCAGCCGTCGCGGGGTTTGAACTCGCGACCTCTCGTCTGAGAATCTGGTGCCCATTTAACCATGCCAAAAATGTATGGTTCCAACGATGAGCCACATGCGACATACCCATTGTGGGCAGTGCATTCCTCGCCCATCTCAGAACAGACCAAGGGGACGTACTCCACAGAGCAGTGTATACCTTGTCTGTATGTGTAGCTAGCCAACTAGGCAGTGGACAAGGTGCATACTATTTCAACAGCTACGGCGGCTGCTAAAGGAGATCGGGGTGCCACAAAGGAAGCCGACGGTACTCAATGTGGACAATGTAAGTGCCTTCAGCCTCACCGAGAACCTTGTGCTGCACAGGAGGACCAAGCACATTGAGATCCGGCATCACTATGCGCGAGAATCGGTGGCGAAGGGAGATGCGACTATTGTGCATTGTGGCACTAAGCGCATGCTCGCTGACGCCATGACCAAGGCACAGTCCAAGGACAGGCATGACGCAAGCTACATGGAGATCGGTCTGTACTGTGAGGTTTGAAGTGCTACAGGTTCCAAGGACAGGGCATCAAGGCTGCAGTGCAAGGGGGAGATTGTTAACATAGTGTGCCCCTTGCCATGAGTGCCGTTGATCGTACTCCCTGGTTCAACCACTGATGAGTGGTCAAAAAACCAATCTGACTTTAGATTTTGATTCCTTGGATTTTTCCATGCAAGATCGAGCTTTGAATCGCTCGATTTGAGTGAGTATTTAGAAAGTTAGCCTAGCCCGAACTTCGGGTGTTGGGCGGGTGGAATCTGGTACCCGCCATGGGTGGCGGGTACCTGATGGTTCAGAAGTTCCCACTTATGAACCAGTCACAATACGGACCCCTCCTGCTTGCAACCGATTGTTGCTTCCGCTTTCATTTGATGTCGTTTCGTACGTGACATGGAGTGCCATGCACTTCGTGTCCGTGCTGTCATCAGGATCTTGCACTCTGTCGCTTTCAACCCTGTCACTGCCACTGTCACCTGCGCTGCTGCTGCTGCTGCTGCTTCTGCTGCTGCTGCTAGAAACTGACACGATGTCTCTGTCGCTCCCATACCCCATCGTGGGTACGGTGGGTTTGTTAATGCGAAGTGCACCACTGCGGAGGCGGGTGACGGGTGGCGCACGTTTCGGCTCCTGCTCCACCACTTCCGACGGTGGTCGGTGTGGATGAGGGGACATCCTTGTCAGCTCCACACAGCTGCTCCATGCGCATGCAAAGTCCTGCTGCTTCATGATCGCGGGAGCAGCCAACCTCGTGGTCCACGACATGCTTGGTCAAATCCACCAGAGCGCACAGGACCAATGGGACCCCATCAGGGAAAGTCAGTGGCGGTGCAATGGTTGCAACGTCCTCGGCGTACGTGGCTGTGAAGCCCGCGCATGCAGCCTGCGGTGCGACGGTGTCATCCACCGTGAGGACACAAACCTTCCACAGTCGACCAACGGGCCTCCGTGGCGGATGCGGACATGCAGGCGGACCTTGACGGACAGCATTCGACAGGCGACGGGCACGTTCCTCGGGCGAGACCTTCTGCAGAAAACGCTCCATCGTGTGAGGAAGTTTGTTGCAGAAGTGTCAGATGGCAGTTGCAGACACTGTGAAAGGAGACGAGCTGGTACTTTATCCGCCTGTAGTGTCCCAACGGATCTAATCTTGAGTTCCATTTGGAAGCCAGCTTGTTAATTTACACGTTCAAATCAAACTGTCGTACCGCACTTTTGGGCTCCAGTCGCGGATCCGTTTCACGGCCAGGGTTTTTCCGAATCTGAAGAGCGAAGGAGAAGCACTGAAGTGATGACGGCCCCACGAATTCTGGGTTAACAGTGACCTGTTCGGTGACTGGTGTCGCCCGAGGATGAACGCGTTCGTTGTCGAATTCAAGGAGCAGTATTTTTCATTGAACAAAAGTTAAGATTCCACCTACAATATTCTTTTTGCAAAACACCTGAACGAAATCATGGAACACCTAATTAGAAATTTCAGAAGAAACTAATCCAAGATCAGTAGGGTATATAGGAGCAACGTGTTAGCCAAAAAAACAGAGGCAAGCAGGCAGCAGAAACTAGGTAGAGCATAGAAGTGAGAGGTATGAGAGGGAACACTTAGTATATACGAGATGCAGGAGTGGTTGCCCTTTCGTGAACATGGTGGAGGCAAGCGCTTTTGTTGAAGACTACGCAGTGGACAACTGCTTGGACCTGAAGTGGTCGCGCAACAGGCCTACGCGTTCCCATGTCACTTGTGCTAACGCTAAGGCCAAAGGCTGCACATGGTTGGTGCGCACTCATATCTGTAGCAAAATCTCGAAAGCCCTCCAGCATGACCCCACAGTCTCAACTGCATCCGTTCGCCAGGTTCTCCACGAGGCTACCCTGATTAACGTGCCCAAAAGTACGATTTACTATGCCCAAGGCAAAGGCATAAGATTCGTTTATGGGCAACAAGTCAGACACATAGAGCCTTTTACCTTCCTACGTGGAAGAGGTGAGCTTCAGCCCTGGGTGTTTGCACAAAACTGCATAGTCTTCACAGTGATTTCAGTTATGGTGAACTATGTTCTTCCCTTTCTCTTTGTAGCTGATGTGGGTGGATTCTAGCACCATCACTGTTGCATAGATAGACAATGATGGTGCCTTCCTCTAATCTTTTGTCACGCCGGATGCCGCGATGATGGGGTACCAACACATCCATAGAATATTGACAATAGATGAGAATTTCTTGAATTATTGCCACAAGAAAGTGCTCTTGCTTGCCCAGTGTTTTGACGCCAACGACAATGTCATCCCCATGGCATGGGCACTAGTTAAACCCAACAAGGAGTAGGCCTGGTTGATTTTTTTTCTGCCAACTTGCAATTACATACCACACTGCCATCCAAGCAGGTACATGCATCATCTCTGTCAGAGAGAAAGACTTATTGAAGGTGGTGGGCAAGTACCTCTCAGGTGCAAGACACATTTTGTGTGCATGGCACCGTACAGAGAACGTGCAACCAAATTACGACAAGAAAGCAAAATTTTGCGCATGGAAGTGTACCCATGGCCTCAACGAGGACCAGTGGAAGAAGGGGATAGCCCATCTGTGCCAAGTGAGCCCACATGAACCTATTTTGCAGGGTCGGGGGGAGAGGGGATTTGGAGGACGAGGTCCCACTAGAGAAGTGGACTTGGTTGTATTTCCCACTTGGAAGAGGTGGTCATACCACCTCAAACGCAACCAAAATCTTGAAGATACGGACTGCCTTGCACCGGCGCATGCATCCATACTCAGATTTGTGTCACTCTATCCTGTGATACAGCTACCGTTCACGTATTGTCCTGAAAAGTATTCAAGGCAAAGGGTGCGCTGGCATCACAATTGGCAAAGCAACTGCTCCATTGCCTCCACCTAGAGCCTGTGTATGCAGTGACTGAGGAAGGGCCAGGCACGGAAACCATCATGGAGGGTACAGGGATTCCAGGGTAGGTGTTCCTGATCTAAAAGAATTGTATTTGTAGCCGTTAGAAGGAGTATGGGCTGCCGTGCCAGCATGCATGCGCATCTATGTTGATGAAGTGGAACAACACAGAGGCTATGGCTGACCTTGGCCTCACGCACATGGCATTCCGCAGGTTGTACACTAACAACATGCCGTCATCGGTGATGAAAGTCATCAGGCCAACGGAGCCCGCCTGGCTGCTGCCAGGACCACGGCGTGGCTGTGGGCATCCACGGAGTGCATGAAAGGACAGGGAAACTCAAAGAAAGAAAACCTTCAACTGCCCTTGCTCTGGACAGATGGGCCATTCCAAAGGATGCTTCCCCAACCCAGCAGCCCAGAGCCTATTACAAGCTATAGCCTAATATCACACTGGCCCAGTCGATGCAGCACGCCATGCTACTTTGGCTCTTTCACAGCATGCTGCAACGGTTATCCACTGGTGTCCCAGTTGCTGTAGTTGCTGCTAGTGCAAAAGGTGCCGAGGAGTATGACTCAGAAAGGCCTCCTCGTGAATGGTCAGATGAGGGAGAGGTAGAATGGGGATGGGGGTGACTGTGATGTCTATGGTGCATATCCCCCTCTTATGGATGATGTGGGTAAGACAGTGATGCAAGATAAGCACACAACCCAACTGGATGAGGAGGAGGAGGGGGGGGGGAGAGAGAGAGAGAGAGAGAGAGAGAGAGAGAGAGAGAGAGAGAGAGAGAGAGAGAGAAAGAGAGAGAGAGAGAGAGAGA